>VMKM01002578.1:0-65173 GCA_008360985.2 Macquaria ambigua
CATTATATATGTGCAATATTTTATCTTATCTATTTGTTCATACTTACAACTGCACTCAGTCACTTTATTATTTATTTCTGTCTGTACTGTGTACAGGACTATTTGACTATTTTTCTATTTATTTTATTGTATTTCTATATAGGACACTCATGCTGGCTGCTGTAACACTGAAAAATTCCCCGCTGTGGGACAATAAAGGCTTATGTTATCTTATTTTATCTTATCTTAAATACACTTGCCTTTCTGACAGAAACACAGTTGATATTATTAACTATGAGAGATTAAAACACTAGCCTTTCTGACAGAAAAACAGGTGATATTATTAGCTACAAGCATGTCTTTCTGACAGAAATACAGTTGATATTATTAGCAATGAGTGATAAACACACTAGCCTTTCTGACAGAAATGTAGTTGATATTATTAGTTATGAGTAATAAATACAAAGGCCTTTCTGGCAGAAATACAGTTGATATTAGCTAGGAGTGATAAATACACTAGACTTTCTGACAGAAAGAGAGTTGATATTATTAGCTATGAGCACTAGCATTTCTGACAGAAAGACAGTTGATATTATTAGCTATGAGTGATACACTAGCCTTTCTGGAAGAAATACAGTTGATATTATTAGTTATGAGTAATAAATACACTAGCCTTTTTGACAGAAATACACTTGATATTATTAGGTTTGAGCACTAACCATTCTGACAGAAATACAGTTGATATTATTAACTACGAGTGATAAATACATTAGCCTAAATGATGGAAAGACAGCTGATATTAGCTAGGAGTGATAAACACTCTAGCCTTTCTGACAGAAATACATTTGATATTATTAGCTATGAGTGATAAATACACAAGCTTTTCTTACAGAAATACACTTGATATTATTAGCTACAAGAACATAACTTTCTGATAGAAATACAGTTGATATTTTTAGAGATGAGTAATACATAGACTAGCCTTTCTGTCAGAAATACAGTTGATATTATTAGATACGAGTACTAGCCTTTCTGACAGACATGCAGTTGATATTATTAGCTGCGAGTGATAAATACATTAGCCTTTCTGACAGAAAGACAGATATTATTAGCTACAAGTGATAAATACACTAGCCTTTCTGACAGAAAGACAGTTGATAATATTAGCTACGAGCACATGCCTTTCTGACAGAAATACAGTTGATATTATCTATGAATGATAAATAGACTATCCTTTCTGACAAAAATACAGTTGATATTATTAGCTATGAGTGATAAATACACAAGCCTTTCTGACAGAAAGACAGTTGATATTATTAGCTATGAGCACACACCTTTCTGACAGAAATATAGTTGATATTAAAGCTGCAAGCAGCGATGAATGGGTCCTCACACCTTCCCGCATGTCGGGGTGCTGGCGGGACACTGATGGACTCGGCTGTGGATCTTTGCGACTGTCGGCAGACGTTATGCACATTATCAATCAATTCCTGTTTCCACTATGTGGTGCTAGAGGACACACTCTAAGCATTATGTTGCTGTATGTGACACACAATGTAAATTTCATGGAAATCGGAAGATGTTTGTCACACAAAGCTATGACTATAACTCAATATTGGCATGTAGATGTTTTCTGGCCAGGACTATTATCAAACGTGAAGTTTTGGCAGATTGGACAATGTACATTGTCGACATCCAGTTGGTTGGAGTTTACGAAAGCCAGTTGGAAATATGTCCAAAATGATAAGAGCTTTATGCATATAAAATTTGGTGAACATCAGAACAACTTTATCCCGACTAAGGACCCCACTAAACACGCATGAACCCCATCGCTGTATATTCTCGCAATGTTCAGTTTTCGAGTATACCAAGGGTGTCAAAAATGCGTTTGAAGGCTAAAAATAATTAGGGGGTGCTATAGAGCAGATGTACCACACCCAAGCCGAATTGTGACATCAAATCGAAATATTATTAATATATAATATATAATACCAGTTTGACTATGGGTGCAAAGTTTCATGAGTTTTTGAGTATCCTAAAGGCCTCAAACGTGTTTAGAACAGGAAATGCAACATGGCTGACTTCCTGTTGGGCAAACTCTCTTAAAAGAAACGGAAATATGTTCTTCATGATGAGAGCAATAACCCCACCAAATCTCATAAAGATCAAAGCAACTTTATCCCAACCCTGGCATGCGTTTGATGGCGCTATGGAGTGCCCTGGCCATGCCTGAGCTCAATTACTGCAGAACTTTGCAGTTTTCGCCAGTTCTGACATGTGTGCCAAGTTTCATGAGTTTTTGAGTATATCAAGGGCGTCAAAAATGCATTTGAAGGCTAAAAGTAATTAGGGGGCACTATAGAGCAGATGTGCCACACCCAAACCGAATTGTGACATTAAATCAAAATATTCACCAGTTTGACTATGGGTGCAAAGTTTCATGAGTTTTTGAGCATCCTAATGGCCTCAAACGTGTTTAGAAAGTTGAAATTTACACAGGAAATGCAACATGGCTGACTTCCTGTTGGGACTTCCTGGCCATACCGAGCCCAATCACTGCAGAACTTTGCAATTTTCGCCAGTTCTGATGTGTGTGCCAATTTTCATGACTTTTTGAGCATCCCAAGCCATGTGTTACGAAAGTAGAATAATAATAATCTCTTCAAAACCAATAGGTTCCTTGCACTTTCAGTGCCAGGGACTGTTGGGCCCTGGCACTTTTGTGCTTGGGCCCTAAATATCTCTACAGTCCACAGTGAATACAGGAGCAAGACATGAACGTCAACTTTCACTCGCACTTCTATCGCTTTCCAAAACTACATACACAGTTTAATCAAGAAGCTAAATTGAACAAGTCCAGTCCTATTCTGAGGGAGCTTATTAAATTGCAGCATGACTACTACAAGGTCCTCACTGTGACACTTCAGAGCCTAAAAAAATCTTTGTGTTCTCTCTTTGTGTTCCAACCCTGAGGAAATGTTCAGAGGGCTTTTTAGTACTGACCAGTGGCTAATGAACGTTTGTAATGAAGCAGCCAATATTAAATCCCAACAAGACAGGAACAAAGGTTCACAGCAAACTACATTTTACATTTAACCTGCCCTGAACTCCAACCATTGCCATCATAATCTTGGTGCCGCTGTCACTAGCCCTTTGTCGCTGCAACTCACCTCGCTGTTTTTAGTACACACAGTCCTTACATCCGTACCCGTCCTTTATAAGTCAATCATTCTAACTTGCTTTCTAACAGCACCAAGCCTCTTAAATTTGGTTTTATTAAACGTATGTCACTTACATCTAAATCCTTCATTGCCTTATAATTGAACATGATTTTTGTGTTTTACAGCTTTGTAAAACCTAGCACAAATTGGAGAATTATTCCTTTTATGTCACTGATTTTTATTGTCTACCTGGGCCCTATGCTAGATTTTTATAAGAGTTTTCACAGTTTCTGTCAGAACTGGTGACACAAACTGACAATACTGTAATTAAAGGGGGTTTTAACATTCATGTGAATGATGTATCCGACCCCCTAACAAGGCCTCATTAATTGATACATTAGATTTTGTTCAATTAGTTCATGACCCTACCAACTGAATGGCTTTTCATCCTCAGCTTAACTATCTCTTCAGGTACACCACCTCTGAATGACCACTCGATTATCCTGTTACAGGTGGAATTAGAACTGAAATTAGGTCTTTCTCTTGTTTCTGATGACAACTACACCAGCCAACATATTAATGCCTCCACCATCACCTCTCTCACAGAGCAACTGCCAATCAAGCTTTCCACTCTTACTTTTTATATTGGCATCCCTGACAGTATTACCAGTGATTTAATATACTGTCCAGTACAATTGACTCAATAGCTCATCTAAAAACCAAAAACCACAGATCACACAAAGATCGACAACAAATCTGTGCCATGGTTGTCGATGACTGAAGCACAACTGGCACACCACCAAAGTAGCAGCACTATGTGATGCTTACGATGATAACTTACAAAAAGTAACTGTTAACACACAGAAAAGCTTGAATCCTCGTTGATAAGAGCAACCCTTGTTTTGTTTTCGCAAATTTGCTCAACTTTCCAATAACTAACCACTTACTTTTTTTCAGTGAGCTGATTTCTTAAACCTTATGTAAATGCATTCTCCGATTACTGGTGTAACCTGGTTTCTCTGAGTACTCTGGTTACTTAAGTGCATGTAAACGCACTGCATATTTACTGTATGTTACTGCTTGGTGGCATAACTCATCATTCATTTTAGTATTACTGTATGCTAACAGTGGTACGTGTCAATTGAACCAGTGAGCCAATAAGCCTTCTAAAACTTTAAGCTTGCCTATCTGATGAAAAACGTTTTTCCTGAACACTAATAAAACATAGCTACCTATTACTGGACCAAAACACTGAGCTTTACTCAAGGTTTTTTCTAATATACCTTGATGGTGGTACATTCATCAGAGCTCTACAGTTGAAACTCTTGTCCTTGTTGTTTGAGTCTCATAATCAGATCTACCATTAAGACTGCTTTTTACCACTTTAACACTAACTACAACCCGAGGCCATCTATTCCCTTTTTTTTTCTCAATTACTGAAATTCTGACGCTCTGCATCTTCCCTCCCTCTTGTAACTTCCCCCTCTCTGATCTACCTCACTCATTTACCAAAGCCCTGAAACTTGTTGAGAACACTGCTGCTATCATCATAAGCAGAACCAAGAGATTTGAACACATCACACTGACCCTGATCTCTCTGTGACCTGACAGAAAAAAAAATCATAAAGCCATACTGTACACACAGATTTTCATCACTTATACTTCACTGAGGATTTCCACAAGCACATTTTACAATATCTGATTTGTTAAAAATCTTTTCATTCATGTCTTGAACTTTTCTTTGTTATTATTGAGCCCTATAAGAATATGTCATATTATACATGTCATATGTCCTCTGAGTGACATTTTCCGTAAGACACTGGGCCCTCACTAATCCAATAAGAGCTTGGAAAAATGATTTAGTTGAGAAAACAAGCATGGCTGTCAGCCTCAGTGAGATACACTAATGGAAACAGATAGCATTTAGTTTGGTAAACAGAAGGAGGTAAAATGCATTTAGGAATTCAAGCACAAACAAAGCAATACAACTGACTGTCTTGGAGAAATTATCTGGTTTGGAGGTTGTTTCGAAAGAAAATGTTTACTGCCAATGTAGTACGTGTCGACATGTCTTTGTATGGTGTGTGTGTGTGTGTGTGTGTGTGTGTGTGTCTTACCCACGGTGAGCTGACCGGTCAGTTGTCCCTGATCATTCCTAGCATTGACAGTCACATTTCTGTCTGACTGGAGGATCAATGTACTGTCCTAAAGAGAGAGGAAGAAGGAGGAAGATGATTAAGACAACAGTAAATTGTATATTTCTCTCACTCTCACAAACAAATCCATGTATACTGATATGCCTTTAGTTTCCATAGTCACACATGTATCTCCTGTAGCCCTAGCCCTGACCCCTCTGGGCACCAGTCAATACTGCATTAACCTGTATAACCAATACTGCCTTAGCCTGTATCAACCTTCACAGTTCACACTTGACTCCCTCTCTTCTGCCAGTGTGACACACTCTGCATTTAATTTGCATAATCTATTCAAAACAGCATCCTGTCTGTGAGTGTGTTTGCGTGTCAGACAATTGTGTGTCTCTGTGTGTGTATGTGTGCAAAAAGGCAATTATTCTCTACCTAAATGAGCTAAAATGCAACTGTGACCCTGACCTCTGCTCTCCTCTTTAGAGTCTGATTGAGCCGCACGTTATCCACATTAGTTTACATTCAGTGGATGTGTGTTGCAGTGAATGCAAACCCCATGTCTGCCATATTCATTAAGTTCCAAACTCAAGCGAACATCTCACTGTCTCTCTCTCTGTCCCCCACCATGCCCCCTCCTCTTACTCTGTCTTTCTACTGTGTACATCAGTCTGCAAAATCATCCTACTCACATTCTTAAGCAACTTTTCCTTCCGTTCTCCTTCCCTCTTTCATTATATCACTGCACTTACATAATTTCCTTTTTATTCTCTATCCCTTCACTTCTCACCCTCTCTCTTACTTTTAAATTGCTTATTTGTTTTGGCGGCGTGAAATGAATAGCTCACAGGTGACCCAATTTCTCTGTTGATTTCCCCAAATTAATATCTTGCTGCATTCCGGTCTGAATTCCAAATGAGAATTGTGTTAAAATTGGAAAGTCGTTGATCCGTTGAAATGGAAAAATCCTCTTTTTTTTCCCCCTGCTTCCTTCCTTTTCACTCTCAATCTCCCTCTCTCATCCCTCTCTCTCTGTTTTGCTATTTGTTATGGATGGATATTCACTGTTTTGTGGTCTGCTTACGCAAGTGGAGACCAAATTTCTAATATGTCACACCTGTCTCTGCTCTATTTTGGAGCGTCCAGAGACTTCCGGGACGGGCTGATCACAAACACAAACACGAACCACCGCACAAGCGTGAGGGACAAATACAAGTTATGGGCGCAGAGAAAACACACAAAAAGCACACACAAGCAGTGACAAACAGGACTTGTGTGTGCCTACATGTGGGTAACACAAATACTCTCACACACTAACATCCAAATGAGTGCTCAGGTGCGAGTTCATACACACCCCAGCCTCTGTGCACATACACACACCACCCACTCATACAGAGTCAGGTAACAAATTTGCCAAACAACAAATGAGTGCTCCACACGGTTTATTGTGCATTGCCTCTCTCATCTGTTTCCTAATGGATGTGTGCTGGATTAATTATTTTCAACGGGGCATGTGATAGGCTTCACTATATTATCTTTCCACTCTGTTTAAAGCGATGGGCGCTTTGTAAAGCATGACAGATGTAATGTGCTTTGAATCATTCCAGCTCAATGGGCATGTGTGCATGAACAGGCCTGAACCCATTCAGTTGGTGCAGGACTCTGTCATTTAGAAGTGCGACCATAGATGAAATATCTTATTTGATTAAGCACTCATATGCAAATACGTGGAAATAAGGGCTGTAAATAATTGCTGCATATTAAACAGCTGCTAATGTCTATTCACGTGACAGCTGATTGAAGCCAAACAATCTGAATGGTGGTGCTTATGGGAAACGTAGGATCAGGTAACAATAATGGCAAGTCCTTCTTGATGAGAAAATTGTCAATTCTACCTAGAGGCAATCAACAATAATCATAGTTCACACCATCAAGTGCAAAATCAAAAGCTCCTTATCACCTTGGTTACCAATTTTCACTCAAGTAACAGATTGTATTCAGAATATACGTCTTCACAGACAAACCCGTTGAAGAGTGGATTGCTTGTGTTTATTTATGCTCATGTTGGCACGCAATACCCTGATGGAATCCATTCAGACATTGCACATACTGTTGGTAACTCGGTGGTAAAATCCATAGTTCTCAAGTCAGCAGTTTTCACTATGATGGTGGGAAACAAAGCGACGTGGAGAGCTTTTACGACGCATACTCTGCATCAATCAACAGACACTGTGCACAAACGTGCTGGGTGCCATTAGTTCAGGACTTGTTCTCACAGTTAGAAGAATGGGCCATAGACACTAGCTTCATATAATTAAAAACCCATGTACATATAATATAGAAATATATATTTGTGAAAACTGACTTGTAAAGACCTAATGCTTATGAATACAGATGAGGTCTTTTTTAGAAAAGCTATTGCATTAAAAACAAAACAAAAAATAGATTTATTGATAAAATTGAATATACCTTGTTTAGTTTGACAAACACACACATTTATCCCTCTAAAACTTGCGTTCCTTTTTGTCTCTTAGTTCAGTTCAATTCCATGTGTTTATTTGGCTATAAATGCTACACAAACAACATTACTAAGGCGTTGAAATAAAACTGACCACGTATTGAGAACCTATTCAGCTAGTTTCCAGTGACATTAAAGGTTTGTTTCTCTCCATGAAAGTCCTTCTTTAAAGCTCTGATCTTCAGTGAGGTTTGCATGATGTTTGATGGTGGTTTGATGTTTTGTCATTTCAATGTTAGTTTGATGGTGGTCGTGCTTTTGGAGTTAGACTGGAAAGGTTTTTCGTTTCATTTCTTAGATATTAATCCATCGGGTGATGCATACATCATCTTTAACATTGTTTGATGTTAGAAATCCAATTGGTGTTTGAATTCTAGTACACTCTGGGAGGTGTGTGTGTGTGTGTGTGTGTGTGTGTGCAGACTACAGCTGTCCTGCATGGCAATGATGAACACATACACATACACACACTCTCATACTGACTGCCAACAAATCTGTGCTGTGGCCAATTGACAGCAGCCTCGCAATGATTACAGATTCCCCCTCAGATAAGTCTCAACACCATCCAACGCCACGTTCACACACAATAATTATGCATAAGCACACTGATTAAACAATACAATATGAAAGTGCCCTACAGCATTTCCACATAAAACACATTACACATTTTTATATCAGCTGGTTATATGCATTATATTAATATAATTCAAGTCTACAGACAGAAATATCCTCGGGCAGTCACTGGGAGACGAGCATGTAGAGTCCCATATTTAAAACAAGCCCATTTTGAAATTTACAGAGAACAATTGAAGTTTAACAATGAAATAACAATGAGCAACAGTAAACTATATTCAAAACTGTTTATTTTGGGACATTTGTCAAGATATGTGATACAATTAGATTAAACTAGATTAGAAGACCAAATTGTCTGTAGACAGAAGATTTAAGGCAGGAGTATGCCCAAAAAGAACTACTGTAGTTTGTATGATGTTGGAAGTGCTTACAGCTGTTCCAAAAGGCCCCACTCACAGACGCGGTGAAAAGCTGGCTGTCACAGACGGGGGAAACACGCTGAAACTTTTAAATTTGGGGATAATGGCACACAATTTCGCACAATCTTTCTTGGAAGGTTGCACTCGGTTATACACAAAAGTGACAGAAATAGTTGTGTAAACAATGAAAAAGCAGAGTTTGAGAGAGAAGCTCAAACCCTGGCTCCTTTCTCACCTCTGCACAGCTGGCCAATCACCATACAGAGACATTTACCTGAAGAATCAAATCCTTGGATATGTAAAATGCATACAGTAACAGCAGCAGTACTGGTAGTACCGGATAATTATAAAAAATGTCAAAATTTGGTTTGGTGAGCCCATGTAGCATTTCCTCACATGTACCATACATCATTTGTGATGTCTACTTTATGCTCGGTCCCCTTCTGTGTTTATCTCCCTCTCCTGCTCTCTGCATTGTCCCTCTGGCTTTTGTGTTTAGCGTCTCGCTCATAAATCTCCCCTCATCTTGTGAAATGTGCACAGAGGCACAAATAAATACACTAAAAGGCACACACATCATGCTCTCTCTTGTGAGCTGACACAACATACACCACGGCGCCATTAATTCAGTTAATAGTTTAATTTCACTTTGATTATAAATATAGGCACAGGGCTGCCAGCCTGAGGTAGCCAGTGTAATTAGTCAGGTAATAATAAGCTGTGGACTGGTGGCTCATCATCACAGCCTCCAGCCACCAGTACAGATGGGTCCTAATAACAGCTTTCAGCTTGCATGTTGCACTGGCTGTCTGTCAACCTGAACAGCTCTGGACTGAATGTTCATAAGTGATGTGATTGGTTATTTGTGTTTAGTCATCGCTCTGATAACAGCTTTCAGCTCTCCTGTCTGTCTCTTATGGTCTCACTAGCTGTCTAACTTCATTCAGTATCCATCTCAACAGGGAAGTACTAAAGTCTCATACAAGATACATTTGGTTGATTCATCCTTGCAATAACAGCTTTTAGCTCTCCTGACTATATCTATGGGATTGCCTGTCTCACTGACTGTCTATCTCTTAATCTCTAAAAGGCAATGGACATGCGCTGAACAAGAGATACTTTTGGCTGTCAGTCTTATAAAAAGCTTTCAGCTATCCTGTCTCTGGTCTGTCATTCTCTTACTGTCTCTCTGACTGTCCAGAAAGCCACCATCTCTTAAGCCAGTCTACCTGTCTATCAGCTACTCAGTCTGACTCTGTGGTTAGAGATTTTTCCAAGTCAAATTGAACTCAGCAGTTCAGGAATCAAATATGTCACCTTTTACAATTATGGTTGGGTTGGGTGTGGCTGCCAAACGTGTTTCCCCCAACCAAAAGCATATATTGTAAGTTTTTAAATTATGTAATAAACACATTTTTTCAAATCTTCTCTAAAGCACCTGAACACACCCACAAAATAAAGAGTAGGGTGGTTAAATGATCTCTGGGATCTCTAAAACATTTTGAACCTGCAATAACTGATTTTTTTGCCACTTGGAGGCAGCCTTTTAAGTTGATATGGCGAACTTTTTAGCAAACAGTTGCTTAATTACACATCCAGCAGTTACGGAGCAACATTATAATTTATTTGAAGTCGTGTTTCGGGCCACCTGGAGAATGAAAGTCCAATATTCACCTTCTATTCACCAGCTAGTCTCTAACTGTGTCTGTCTGCCTTCTGAGCAGGTAGTGTACAGTGGGTTTATCAGAATGTTGAAGCTGAAAACAGCTGCCTGGTGTGGCCGAAAACGACACTATGAGAGCAGTGAGAGTGAATCAAAACAGTAAAGATGTGGGACGGAAAGATAAACAATGAGCTGAAATTCACTTAGGTTCCATAAAGCTGACTAGAACTGCAAATTCAGGTGATAATTCTCTGTAGATTCATTACTACGAGCAACCCCTTTCACACTGTCACACTGTCACATTGTCTTATCATTGTTATTTGATACATTATTATTATATATACTGATTATGTTCATTCGTCTGTATTTCTGTCTGTCTGTATTAACCTGTGAAGAGTTCCACTGTTATAGATAATTAGCTGTTACTAGGAAGGTGCAGTGAACAACAATGGCAAGACAGAAATGATAGAGCGATAGTGATAAGAAATGTTGTAGAGAAAATATGGTGAATGAGTTAAAGAGTGGGGGAGTTAAGACAGACAGGGAAAGTTGTTTAAATTTATTAGTAAAGACATGTACATAGTCAAAGCTAAAACAGAATACCAATCAAACAGTGTGTGATAAAGTGCCTGCGGTGTCCCTCCATTCCTCTTTCAACTTTAATTCAGCTAATTAGCAAGGACTATTAAATAAGTGATGTGTTTGTTGGTGTGCGGTGCTAATTTGTTGTTTTCAGTCCCCACGGCCATGTAACAACAGAAAATAAAGCAGGGTTGCTCACAAGCTTGCTCTCTGGGTACTTGGATTTAATATGTTCAAGGATGCTCATGTGCATTCAGGGGCCTTATCATCAGTTTAACATGTCATCAGTGTCCTGTACAAGCCTTGTGTCAACGGTTTGGAGATCAATATAATCCATTTAAATCTCAAAGTGACAGCTGGTATAAGAGTGGGCCAGTCAAGACATGTCAGATCATTGTATGTCTGCGTGTGTGTGGAAATTTGAAGATTGAAGATCAGGGCCTGCAATTATTTTGGACCTCTATGTCAGAAACATTAAACATTAAACAATCATGGTACTGCTTGATTGAATTGCTGAATATCAAGTCTATTCATGGTTTCTTTACAAATCATTTGAAATGGAGTTGTATCGAGCTGGCATGTTAAATTATGCAGTTAATATCAATTGAAAACCAGCTTTACAGCAAAACTACAATCTAAGTCTAATATTGCTTTCTCTGAAGTGTCACAGTGAGTTTAAAACCTTATTCCTCTATGAACTCTTTTTTGTTCCTTTGGGAATAAATGATTATATAAATACACTAGACTCAATTTCACCTTGAATCAGACAGCTGGGTTGTGATGTGGGGTAACCAATCAATATCCTAGGCATACATGAACCAAATGAGGTAAGAGTAGCACATGGATGTATAATAAGAACTGGATACGGCACCGCCGCTCAGCCTTGCTTCCAATTTTTTCCAGTGGCCACTTGCGGTATTGCAGCGAAAAATTCCTCTGCGACCCAAAAAGCATTTTCCCCATTGTAAAAGAGACGTCTGTAAAACTGTTGACAGGACACCTCGAACTGCAAACAATGTCCATTATTACTCTTTCTATTATGCATTTTTTATCCATGGAGGTTTTATATTTGTAAAACTTTCCTTGAGCTGAGAAAAGCGAAAATCCGTGACGTGATCACAATGTAAAGTCTATGGGCCGAGTGGGAACTCGCGGACGCACGCCAGTGGGGGGAAACACTACTGCGCATATTCAGTGGGCTGCATAACCCAGAAGTAAACCCGGAAGCTAGAAATCTTTTTGGTGTATGCGCCAGGCGAGCAATTCTCATCGGACTGAATAGGCACCATCTTTGGGTTCAGTATCCAGTTCTTATAATACATCCATGGAGTAGCACTGCAGAAAGATTTTCTGAACCGTCAAGATGGATGTATAATTAACTATGTCATGGCTGCATTAGAGTCAAGAATATTAAGGTCAGGAGGTTTGTTACTTTGGGTGGAGTTGTCTCAGGGCTCTGCTGAGGTCTGAAGCGAGATAAAAATGTAAGGGAACGTGTCTGATATGAAAAAAGAAACATGGAGTATTATCTGCAGTAGTTCTAATCCTCTGAGCAATCTTCTTAAAGCACCCCTGGTCATGGAACTTGAAGCTCTTGCGAGGGCGCTGAGCTGGTGTAATAAACACACACTGGTCGAAGTAGATGTCTCACATTGTTGCACTAATGTGAAAGTACTGCATACATATCCCCACCTGCTGCTTGAACACATGTTTCATTCACATGTTTTAATAAACAATTTTTGACTAGCTACCAGAAACTCTGAAACTGAAACAAGAGGTGCATCTAGTGCCTTTAAAAAACAGATTTGATTATTTTTATATTTACATATACAGCACAGTAAGCTTCTATTTCACCACAACAAGCACAGGTGTGTGCTATTTGCAAGTCTCCAGACACCAACCTAAAACAATTGAAACCATTAATCCACTCTCCCACTAGATGAAAAATGATTTGCTGTCTTTTCACAAGTTTCAGGCGATTGCTGCATGATTCATCTAAAGATTCATAACCTTGCACTGTAGCATTGTAAAATACTGCAAAGACCTGCTATCTCAAATGTTTTATTTTACAGTAAGGAAACAATATCCCGATTCTGCAGCAAAACCACTTAAATAAACTGTACAATGTTAAGATTTTATGGGGATCGATAGTATAAACTGCTGCTTTTATTCCTATTCCTGAAAAGTGTACTGAGTGGAAATCCAGGATTTTGGTAAGACACTGACAAATCTTTTAACGGGTGTTCTAGCAGTGTTTTTGGGGGTTACAGGCTCCACTGTGCCACTAAGGCTCATTGCTCTTTCTGCCAGACGGATATCCAAAGAATGGATTGTTCTTTACCAGAGGAGGGAAAAGGTGAAAACGGATACAGAAAGATAGAAAGGCTGAGAGAGATGAGGGGTGGGTTTGGGTTAAAAAGAGGTTGAGGGAGGGGAAGGATGTAGGAAAAGGGGCACAGAAGGAGAGAGTTGGAGGGTGGGAACGAGAAGAAGAGGTAAGAAGGGACCTCCCGTCTTCAGGCTTGCAGAGCGATAAATCTTGAAACAAGGAGAGAGGAAAAAAGGAGGGAGAGCGAGATAGAGATGGAAGGTAGAGGAGGGTAAACCGCAGAGCATTTGTTTTGGAGATAGACACACCAAATAGATCTATAAACAGAAGCCGCTATGTCAGCCCTCTACTTTCTGCTTCTCCACGATAATGTATGGTGCTTAAGGGACCAGTCAACAAAGTCACACAGCTCGAGGAAAAAATGCCAGCTAGAAGGAAATACTAGGGGAGGTTGAAGTTAGAGGAACCACTTTTTTGATTTGTGCACCACAAATCGGAGGTCGTTTATGTCAAATATTTATTACTATGTGTAATTCAGGTTGTCCTGGAATTTTTAAACATTCTGTATGTATACTTTTCCTGTGTGCATCAGCTACTCTTGCTAAATCTGTGATTTGTGCATGGCTGCCTGATACAGGAGGTGGCTGCTCTCACCAAATGATTTGATTTGCCTTGTTCTCCCCAACATCTGAACATTTCCGAATAAATATAAATGTAAGTATATTAATGAGACTCTTTAAATACATCTAATCTGTGGTGAAAGGAGCATTTTGCTGTTGCCTCTAGTGAAAAAAAATGCTTGAATTTCTACCCATGTATTTCATATTTTTGAAATATGCAAAAACTATCCTGCAAGTGAGGTTTTACAAACGATACCTTCCAACCTGAGGGCTTAGAGATAAAATACATCTGAGTGATTCTTACACAACATTTCAGATTAGAGCTCTGGAATACATTTTCATATAATGGTCTTAAGCACACAATACGAGGATACTGTTAGTTCTGTTGTGGCATTAGTCAAATATTTGTTTCTGCCGAGGCTGAACAAAACCTGTCAGGACATGATAAGATAAGAACTAGTAGAGGGGGAAAAAGAGAAAGGGAGAGACAACTATGTGCACACTATCAAATGCATACAACTTTCTTTAGCTCCCATCTGGTAGTCTCACTTATTAATGCATGTTGGACTAGTATTGTTTGGTGTTCACAGAAGCACAGCTGCAGTATTTGTTGGGATGCTTCTGTTTTATACCAAACCCAAAATCTAGAATTATATTTATCTTTTCATTCTTGTGTAGACAGTTTGTCCTCATTAAAATATAGATACAGGAATGCAAACAAATAGGCAAATGACTAGGCAAAAGTCAGGACACAGCCAGACAGGTCAGATAAACTGATGAAATGCAAGGATACAAATAATATAATCTTAAATATTTAGCAATTTTAAAACAAATACGGTTTTTAAAAATGATATTACCAGAGCCAATTATATATTATAAATCCTGACAAACATCCACCCATCCATTCATATTCTATATTCTCTCATTCTATGCTTGGGTGGAAGGCAGGGATATACCTTTGACAAGTAGCAAGGTTAAAGCACAACACACTTACATTCACAGTTAACTATGGGCAGTTCTGCACCTGGAAGAAACCCACACAAGGGGAGCATGAGCACTTCACACAGAAAGGTTCCAGCTGACTAGCAGGTTCAAACCTTCAGCACTTTCTTGCTGTGAGGCAACAGTGCTCACCACTGAGCCACTGACCCACCATCTTAACAAACATACTATATTAAATCATAGTCAGCAACATCAGTCTTTTCTCAGTCAAGGCAGGTCAGCTTCAATGCTCGTCTAAGGGGACTTCCCTCATCATAAATACCAGCTTTTGTATGCATACTTTGCTATATTTTAATGTACATTAACCCCTGCACACACAGAGAGCAAATCCAGCAATGAAAAGTGGCAGCACATGTATGTGACTCACTGTGTACAGTGTAAATGCACTCCATGAACATCATGTAGCCATGTCTGCTGTGTCTGTTTTAAACTTGCATGGAAGCAAAGTGAAATCAATTTGGTTGTTATGGCAATGAAGCAGTGAGATGTTGAATTGTGATCTTGCACTGTGGGACTATAATGCGAACTAATCCATGATGTAAAACATACATGCAGGCATGTGGGCTGAGGCTCACACACACAAGCTCCTACATCCACTGGTCTGCAGAACACAAGTACTCACACTCAAGGTCATTATACTTAAACATACAACATTAAGTATGCAGTTTGTGTTCACACATTAAAAAGCTTAAGGAACTAGATACAGAAATCACATTTAAGCACACACATACAGTACAGAGCAACCATATCAGCATAGACAAATGTCTGTGGCTACATCATGGCCACATTTGTCTATATAGAGGCAAATTTTCCCTCAAGTCCTGTGTCCTGTGGCATGGTTGAGGAGAGGAGAAGAGACAAGATAAGTGGAGAGGACGGAGGAGGAGAGCCGGGCAGAGCAGATAAAGTTGCAATGCTCCATTTGCCAGGAAATATTCCCCTGTGGTACAAATACTTGAGGTGAAAGATGAATAAGTTAACTCTGGAGAAGTTTGTGTGTGTGAAAGAGATAGTTTGCGTGTGCAAGTGTGGAAGGAGACTGCCCTGTGCCTGAGACAATATGTGTACGTAGTGTATGTGTGCATGTACGTGTGTGTGACAATAGTTGACCTCGTTCACCTGTATGTGTCTAAATGTATATGTGCTTGTGGGTGTGTGTGTGTGTTTGTGTGTGTGTATTTATGCCTGCCCACGCAGACATGTCTTGCTGCTAATAGACTATTGATCAGGGTCAGTTTCTGAGACCTGTACTGGCTGACAGACACACACACACACGCACACACACACAAACACTGACTTGCAGTCTTCTGAATACTATGACTGAAACAACTTAAGACAACCACTCACAAAATGCGTTTCTGTTTCTTTCTTTTTTTGCGCATTCACTCATCACTCTAACACGACTGGTGTTCTCTTGCTTTCATTGGCACATTGGCTTCGAGACGGGTGCTGCAGAGTCATGGATTCCAAATAGCAATCTTTGAAATGATATCATGTATTTCAAAATTCATTTAACATCTGATACTATTCCTTATAGCCATGTTTTATTGCTCTGCCCCTCTTTCTTCCTGTAGTTTCCTTGCTGTCTCTGTTCCATCCAATTCCCTAGGGGATCATAACAGATCCTTTTTCATTTGTACTGAACCCACGGGGATATGGGTGATTGTGTGTGTATGTGTGTGTTTAAAGCCCATTTTTTCTTTAATGGCTATACAGACTCTTCTCTTTAACCCTGTCACCTCTACAAAGTCAGGACAATCCATTCCATCAAAGGAAGACAGATCAGATAGCTATCATAGATAACACTTACATTACTGGTCTATTACTAGCCTAAAGGCTGCAGGTTCCAGCGCTAATCTAGATCACAGTTATCATTGTTAGGGGAAATATAACACAAGAATGCAGCGGCTTATCCTTTGCCTCAAGGTTATCGGTTTCAAACCTGATCTACATCACAGTGTAGTTAAAAGAAATGAAACAAAGTGAAAGAGAGAGTAAAATAACACAAGAATTGAAACGATATAGTTATTGATGTACAGAGAAGAGAGAGTATGACATGCTGAGTACCTAAATGCATCAACATGTGTTGTGTTCCTCCTAAGTGACCAGTCAATTAAATATATATCTTTCTCTCCTCTCTACACTTACTTATGCGTCTTTTATCCAGCTCAGCCTCACCAGCTTGTTATCCCATAGTCATAGCTATTGAATAATGTATGCTGGGCCTCTCTCTTCCCCCAAAGGAGCAGTGTTGGAAGGGATGTGGCTGCTTCAAACTGAATACTCTGATTCACTGGGGGCTTGAGGCTGGTGGGAGTTTTCATGTTCTTATTTTCAATAAAGACCCAATCCTGTTAAATAGTACAAGAAAAAAAAATGCTGTGCAATTCTTTGTCTGCTTAGAAACACTTTGAAGAGGGAATTGGGCAGAACTTTTTCAGATTAACTAAAAGTTTATTGTTTGTCTTACTGGATTCTTGAGAATTTATGCTATGCCAAAAACCAATCAAGTGCAACAATTAGCTCTTTTGGTGTGAAATGATAAATCACTAAGCTTGTTTAGCCGTGAACATTTTGTGCAGTTTTATCACTCTCTGCATGAAGACAATCAAGGGAGGAAAATAATTGTTTTTTCAGACATCATCTTTAACATTCTTTAGTGGGGCAACCTTTGTGTTTGCATTTGGTTCCCGAACTGAGGCTTTAATCAAAGTTCCTCAGGGCTTTTTGGCTCATTTTCTAGCAGTTCAGTATGTCTTGTGGTTTGTTAGTGTCTCATTGCTGTGACAGGGATTTCCTGATGTTGGCATCTTTGCAGAGCTCTCAGCCATGTGATGAAATCCCCAGTCGAGTAGCTGCCTCCATAATTACTGGGAATGGTTTACAAGGGTGGGACATTAGAGACATGAAGTGGATTCTCTTGATGGTGAAACATTGCATAAATGGGACATGGGAATGGTTGACAATAATGAAAAGAGAGTGTGAGAGGGACAACTTGGAATTGGTCTGAGGGATAAGGCATGATGGAGATAGAAGAGACAGAGAATGGTTCCAACCCATGAAGCTAAACGAACCTCTTGGAATGTAATGATTTTCCATAATATGCAGTGAACATGGTGTCATTATGTGCCAGCATGAAAAGGTTGGCCACATCTGAATTTCAGTTTGGCATCACACATCAGCAGCCAAGGGACTAGAGAGATGAGAGAGATGACTTTGTCATTATTCGTCCATGATGATAGGTTTGAGTGGTACAGTAAGATGTGAAAGACATTAAAATGATATGTACTGAGTCTGGATACACATCTATACCAAATCCAGAGGGAAATATCTGGCTCTTTAGCTGCTAAATGTTCCACTGCAGCAAGCCACTAACTTTGTCTGTCTGCTGCTTGGTGCTGAGCAAGTAGCGTACAGTGGGGTTTTTAGAGCTTTTTTGCTGAAAACCGCTGCCTTCTGCAGCCGTAAACGATGCTGAGAGCGGTGAGAGTGAACAGTAAAATTGTGGGTTGGACAGCTAAACAATGACCTCTCGAGTGGAGCTGCAGATTCAGGCAATAATTCTCTGTAGGTTCATCACTACGAGCGACTTTCACTTTGTCACATTGTTTTCACTTTGTCATTTGATACATAGCTATTATAAAAATATTGATTACAGCCACTTTAAGGGTGGTTCAAATTAGAATACAATAAATCGCTAATTGCACAGAAACATACAGTATATATACCACATATGCTATTATAAGGAGCGTGCACAACTATGAATAAACAATCACAACAAACTTTCAAGTACTTGTGCACCAAGCTGTTGACTATTTATCTGCCCTCGAGTCTCAAAAGAGTTTACTCGAGAAATAAAAGTAATGTTAGCAGACTGCGCATATATTTCCTTAAGGAGAGGTACTAAAGGTGAGGGCATATTATAGTAAATACAGTGGTGATTCTGGTTCCCAATGTTGGCACAAGGAAGGAAAGGCTGTAACTGGGATCCAGTGAAAAGAAAGTTGAGACAGGACAAAGTCAAAATGATTCTTAAAGTAAAGATGTAATACACTAGTTCTACAAGAAGTAAACTGTGTTGGGTGATGGGACCAGGATGGGACAGGAAAAGCATGTGGACACATTATTTTTTTCCAAGAATGAAGTACAAAATCACACTTCTTTCATCTCTCTTTTTTGTCATTTTTCTCTTTATCTTTTCCTTGATCTCTCATTCAAGTGTCTTCTCTTCAATTACAGTAATTTTCAGCGCTCAGTTTTTCCAGGCAACTGAAGATCCCCCGCTTATTTACGTTCTAGTTATATCACGCTTTGATCTCCATCCAGTGCTTGGTCTTTAATCTTAGTTACCTCTGCTGTGTTACTTACTGTCTTGTACTTTACTTCTATATATCTGTACTCCCTCTGAAAGATCTGCACAGCGCTGTCATTGAGTCATTTTTTATAGTACGGTATCGGACAACTCATATTTGCAGTCTGAACTACGCTGTCAGATCTTTTGGGATGTCTGGATTGTGGATATTCGTAAGAATTTGGTATTTAGCATTTCTGAATGTGCCTTTCAGTTACCGAGAATTCCAATTGGGGGACTCCTTTGCAACAATTTGCTTTAGCTGCGAATAGTCCGACTGTCTGTTGTCTTGGAATTTCATGTCCTCTCTCTCCCTCTCTCTCTTTTTCACTTTCTCCTCTCTTTTCTCAGGACTGCCCGTCAGTTTTGGTTCATGGTTCCTGTCTATGTTTCATCCGCTGTACTTTGATCTGGGTCTTTATCCTCCTGGAGACTCAGCCAGTGTTTGCTCTGTCTTTCTTCATAGCTGTTTTTGCACTGTGTGTTATTACAAGTAATGACAAACTGCAGCACCCACTCTCAGCACCTCTTGTCTATTCTCACTCTCTGTTAATAGTATATCATTGAGTTTGGCCCTTATACTGTATGTACTGAGTTTGCTGGATTGAACCGGATTCTTACCACCTGCAGCTTACAATTTTTCTCTGTTGTCAAACACACACACACACACACACACACACACACACACACACACATACACACACAAAAGGCAAAACTCCACAAATCTCCTGCAAAGTGAAACTCTGCATTCAAAACAATGTTGTCTTCTCAAAATGGTATTTTGTGTTCAAATGACATACACACACACCATCATATGAATAGACATTTCTTTTCTAGAGGTATATTTTTGGCTTTGGAGACAGCTTTAGAGACACAGGAAAGGGGGGAGAGAGAGGGAACAACATGCAGGAAAGGGCCCAGGCTGGAATCAAACCCAAGCCCCTTCAGTGAGGACTCAGCCTTTCTAAGAACCAATTGACCACTGATGTGCTCACTGTAAAACACTGCTATGAATGGAAAACACTAGTATGAATGCCTTTTTTCCCCCCAAATACTGTACACATCCCAAAGTTGAATGTGTAAAGTGTTCTATATACAGAAGAAATAATAGAAAAACGTACTGTAAACATACAATAAAACAAAATAGGCTGCATCCTGTCTCCTGTTTCGGTCTGGCCACAGCGCCTCACCACATTCGCAAACAATGTTCTCCCTGGCCAAGCATAGGGGGAAGTATTGCCTAGCATGGTGAATCCAGCCCTGAAAAGCTTCTACAGCTATATCTGCACACATGCATCTTCCATAGTTTGCAGAAGAGGTACACAAGTTTGGGGGTTGCGGTCATAGACCTTCCATCTCCAGGCAGTAAATACTGTGAATAATGTGTAGGTAGGAATACAGTTCCCAGTCTCATACATACATAAATAAAACTTTTTGTTTACAGTACTACGGCCCACTTGCAATACTGTACTACAGTAATCATTGAGTACTGTATTGATATGCAGTGCTACAATACTGTAATGAGAGTAGATTTCTTACCTATTCTCATTTCGGAAAGTCTGGACAATAGACGCTACTGTGAACCTGTTACAGTAAAGTTTGGTTGTGCTCTCTGCCCAGCCTCCCTCGTTGTTGGTGGCCTGAATCTCATCAGAGATTATGGCTCTCCTTGGTCTTGCTCTTTTTCGTGCTCCTTCTTCCTGTCCTCCTCCTCCTCTTACTCTCACTCCATTTGCTATGCCTCTCTCTCCTATGTTGGCATCCATTGCTCCAAAACAGAAGAGCTAACCTGTGGTCATTTTAGTGCTAAAGCTCTGATTGCTAATATAATAAATGTGCAACCTGTGTTTGCCCATGTGAGGAGTCAGAACCATGAAGACTGTGCCAAATGTAGAGAATTGTGTGTAGTGTTTTAAAAAGAAAAGTGTGGTTTAGAACTGCAATCTGAGTGTAAAGCAGGAAATGTGCTTGTATTTTAGCAGAATTGGTTCAGAGGGTTGGTACATGAGTTAGAGGTTGTGGTCTCAAGTACCAGTGTTACTGTGTAAACAATTGAGAAAAACTGTAATACACTTTTTGCAGTAATAGATATATTTGTGTATGAGGTATTTGGTTGAATATTGTAATTCAGTTCATTTACAGTTTAGTTACTTTTGAGCTTGAAAGTTTTTGTAAATCTTGTAATTCTGTATATTTACATTGCAATTCTACTTCTGTTCACGAACATATTTTGCATGCCTAGAGAAGAGGGTCTTGTATGCTGTGCATATTGTAAAGCCCTCTGGAACAGATTTGTGATTCGGGGCTATATAAATTAACATGATTTGACTTGAATTGACATAGCTACCGAGTTGGGAAGAGCACCATTGGCGCATTTGTCCCAGATGTGACTGGTACCTGTTACTGTAATACCCAAACCAGGCATGGAGGATTGTTGCAGAGGAGTTCCATCAACAATTTAAATTTGCTACCTACCTTCCAGGCTTTGATAGGATGCATTTGGTCATCACATCTCTGGCTCTGGATTTACAGTTTCAAGGGGTCATTTTCATTTATTCTCCTGGGTGTTGTGATTTCAAAATACTGGTTTAAAGTATTGTATGTTGCTGCATATGGCAGGACCAATGACCTAAGCAACTGCTTACCAGTTTTACCTTAGGCAGGGGCCTCTTGGCTGGAACACTGGATTTCCCAGACATCATCTTTGAAGCAGAGCATCCTGGAGGCTTTCCACTGTTTTGGTATGATAATTGGCTTTTCTGTTGTACAGTTGTGCCAGGCTTCAACATCTTAAGGGAGAAGATGATCTTCAGTTATCACCTCAGCTGTGCCAGGCTGACATTTGAGTACAGCACTGGTATTCTCTCAGTGGCAGATCTATTGCTATGTTACTGTGCTGGTCTCAAAGACAACCGACCTATATGTTATGGCAGCCTTAATCATGGTAAAATCATGATGAAGAACACTATGTGACGTCAAAAGGGAAATAAGTCTGAATATTGCTGCTCTTAGTGCTTTAGGAATGAAGGGGAGGCTATTCAATTGCCGGAGGCATTTTCATCATACAGTGCCTCCATGCATAGGGTGCCGTACCTTGACAAATTCTGCCAAATCATATGCTCTATTAAGAGGCATCCATTATCAAGAAAAAACACACTCAAAACCACCTAATCAGCTATCAAAAATAAGAAACATTCCTAAAACATATGAAAGGTAGTATATTGGTATTAATAATGAATCAAACAAAGAGTTTAGAGCTACAAATTAGCAGCATAGGTTAAGCTGTTTACTAACTCCCTCCCTGTTTTTAATGAAGGGAAGCAGCTTCTTGAATTCTGGCAAAACACATTAAGCAATTCATCCTCATCTAGAGCCCTGGGGTTGGCAGGGAGGAGGAGGAAGACTGTAGCCACTCAAGGGATTGGATGAGCCTTGCTCAAACGCAGACGTATCTCCCTGGACCATCCACTGCTCAGTTCACTTTTATTTTTTCCCATTTGGAGGTGTCTCTGGAGATCTAATGATTTCTGCAGATTTCTTCTGATAAGAACAGAAAGAAGTAATGGTTGAATTCATCACAGGGTTAGATGTGTGTCCACTTCACCCGTCCTACAGACTACAAGCTAGGTGAGCTGTACACACACTGCCTCATCTGCTAACTGTTTGTACAGAAAAATGGCTACGACCCAATACTCCCGACACAGCAGTTTCACTGTTTTGGCAGGTTCAGAAGAAAGAAGCCACATGTAAGCCAGCACCAGAGTGCCAGAGTGTGCTACTTAATCAACAAATCTGGTGCACTGATGTAACAGTACTTTCCTCAAATTATTCACTAGACCTGGAGCACTTAACTATTAGGTGATGTCCCTTCAGTTTACCTCAGGAGTTCTGCTCTGCGATTATAAATGCATGAGGATACTCATCCTGAGGCTGTTTTTACAACAGCAGGGGACTTGCAGACTGTTATTTAAACAAGGGCTTAGCAAAATATTATCAACCACTTCCGGTCCCACACATGGTAACAAAACTTTGGGCCATTGCTTTTTAACTATTAAAAGGCTTTCATTCACTTTGGCACTTTGGTGTGACTATGTGTCTGTTCTCTATTTGACTGTTTACAACCAGCTCAAGAGTGCAAACCACAACCTGTATAGCTCGGACATTGAACTGTATGTGTATATTGTATATGTATATTTGTTTCTCGTGACCAAAATAAGCTGCATAGTTGCGTGTGCCAAATGGCAAATCAGTTTGATTATCAGGCTATGCGTTTGGAGCATCACAGGTGGACAGTGGATTATAGTTGGGTTATACTGACGAAGTGGTTTGAGAGGTTTCTATGTATATTTGAATACATTTTTTTTTGCTGTGAAACTGGTTCACAACTGCCATGCATTGTAACTGCTATGAATCCCAACTGACTCCAGCTGCCGTCCTTTGTGAAGCAGTAAACTGCAAACTTTTCTAGTGCCACCTTTTGAGCCAACAGGGGGTGAGTGTTTTACACTCAAAACCTAGGTGCTTGGTAGAATATTCCTTTAGGGAATTTGTGAGTTTCAGTAGAGACAAGTATTGCAACTGTGAAGGCTCGCCTTTCCAGCTGAGTTAGCATAAGACGTAAGAATTGCCAACATGTGGATGTTACACCAGAGCAGCAGAAAATGAAACCTGCTTACTTTGCACTCACGTTCATGTAACTAAAATGCAACTGATCCATTTACTATCTCTTTTTTGTCATGCACTTCCTCTCGTACACACACATAGAGAGGAACAGTACAATATGTAATTAAGGCTGAACCACATTGTACCAATGAGCTGCACACTGGTAATTAAATCTAATCTGTGTGTGTCTCCTCAGTGCAAGCATGTGTGTCTTTGCGTGCATGTGTGTATGAGTGTGAGTGTGTGTTTAATGTCATAAGGCCAGAGCAGTGTAATGCCACACTCCCGTCCAGTTAATTAATTCAAATGTCCACCCTTAATTAATTTCACACAGTGGATTGTGACTGTTCCCCTGGAAACAACCTGTGAATACTTAACACCAGCAGGGACAAAGTGTGTGCTGGGGTGTGTATAAACGCACTGTCAATGTCAGTTCTGTGTATTTTTGGGTGTAAATGGGAGCGTGTTTTCAACATGAGCGCGTCAAAATTTATATTGCTTATATGCATGTCAAATAAATATGTAAAGTATAATTGTTTAAGCACATAGGAGGAATATTTGTGTGTGTTCATGTGTGTAAGAAAGTGACAGAACTCACTGTGTGTGTATAGTACACAAAGTGTTTTTTCTGTGAGTGCATCTTGTCAAAGGCATGTCTGAATGCACTGTCAGTTGTGTGTAGGCAGATATTTGCGTATAAATGTGTCTAAGTTTGTGTAAAGGGAGTTGTATATTGACAGAGTGAGCTGTTAAATTTGTTATATTAATTTTCATATTACGTTATACTGTCATTCAAAGTTGTGTGTGTATAAGTGTATGTATAGTTATGTGCAGTAAATGCAAATTCTGTCCAGCCCCTGTATCAATGCCGTCATCTGCCACGACTCCACTTTAGTCACAGTAGAGTGATTTGACTAGCTAAGCTGAACAAGGAATTGCCACCACTTAATCTCTGCCTACAGCACGAGGAGAAGGTTAGAAATGTGTTATATAAAGGAAGAGATGCCATTTGAGAGGAGAGAAGAGTTACAAAGGAGTATTGTTGTTGGAAGGAAAAAAAGAGAATAAAGTTCTTTAAGAACCTTTTATCCAATCAATGGATAAAGGGTTACACACACACAACTGACAGTGGTCTTAATTTAAAAAGGTCATGTGTAGTCGTTTTTCTAGAAAACATACTGTACCCTTAACAGTTACTGTGCAGAAGTTAGCTCAAAATGTTAGACTAATAAATTTGAAATGAATGGACTAAACTACATAGATTATAATAGAATACAATAGATATATTATGAATCTCAACTAGATGACTACAACAGATGATTATATGGTGAAATATACGTTTTAGTTCAGGAGAATACTGAAGTAGACAGGAGAGTGGGAGGGATATATGCAAATTAGAGTTTATGCTGCAGCCTTGGTTATACAATACTATTTTTCAAACTTATATTCACTTATTACTCATCATGCTGTGATTCATGTTATGCGTTTGAGCCAGTGTAGTTAACATGAATCCCTCTCATGTGAGAGCATACATTCTACACACTTAATTTGACATGGTAATTACACTGAACAAATGCTTTAACACACTTCAGTAAATGCATAGCTCTGGCTGTGGAATGAAACATCTCTTTCTTGACTGTCCCTTTACCTAATATAGGCCCTCATTTTCCCACTGATGCTATCATTGAAACTAGCTGTGGGCTAAAAGATAAATTTGTCTGTACAAAGCTATCTGCTCGCCTGATCATTATGCCAATTACTGCACAGAAACCAGGATTGGGGGGTATTCAAACTTGAATATACAGAGAAAACTCAGCTCCTCACACACTAAAGCAAAGCATCATAATCTTTCTTTTTGCTTTAAATTATTATATTTATATATATATTATATTATAGCTGAAGCCATGGTTGTTACAGAATGATAGGGCAAACACTGTGCTATATACAGCTAAAAGTATAGAGTAACTTTGGGTTTAGGTAATAAAGTCTAAAATAAAACTGCACTCAAGAAGAAACCCAGCCAACTATCAATGACCCTGTGTGTGTAGTTCACTAAATCAAATGTTAAAGTGCTGGCACACAGCTGACGGCCTTGTGCTCAATGGTTACTACTGTCTTTATGCCAGCAATGCGGCATTTATGGATGTGGAGGGATATGCTGCCTAGAGCCAGGATTAGTTACGAGGTAGGGAAGGTGTTCAAGAGCAGGTATTGCTTTTTTAAAATTAGTTTATTAAGGGAGGCATATCATCCCCATGGGGTGGTGTAAGAAAGGAGGAGAACAAGTTTTGAAAATAAATGGCTACACCTTTTTTTCTGTTAGTACAGGTTTAAATAATAGAAGCTGAATAACATAAAGCAAAGAAAACTCACTATCCAAGTGTTAAGTAGTGAGTTATGTATTTTGTATTTTCTTTTACATGAAATGTATCCCGATGGCTTCTGTGGTTGAGAAAACAGCCCAAGTATAACGTATTACCTCCTGTTAGAAAAGACAGCAGTGTGGTGCATTGAAGGAACTTCTATGCTACGCTGCATCAATGCCACATGGGCTGAAGGGGTTTAATTTATTCCGAGGTTGTCCACACTAAAAGTATGTATGAAGACACATTTGAATGGTCCAGCACCATTATGTTGGCCAATGCTTATACATTGAGGGCTTTCAGTTTGGTGCCTGGAACTCTCAAAGCCGAGGTAGAATTTGGCTTGTCAAGGAAGTGGCAAGCGTATTTTGATGGACTTTGGGTGAAGCAATATCCATTTTAATGACAGCATTATCAAAATTCTTAGATTTAATATGGTGCAGCATGATGTGCCCTTTTTCTCCAGTCAAGTTTTGTGATGAGGGGATTTGTTGTGGCTTTTGGATGATGTGGCCTCTGAGACAGAAGCTGGAGGGAGGGATGGAATGATCTTTTGGAGCAAGGGATTAATATTCTTATTCATTTTGTCTCGTTTCCTCTCTCCCCTCCAGGGCCAATGTGACTTTAATTCTCCTGACATTCTGAAAAATGCTGTTAAATGTTAATGGAGACTATTTTTACATGGGTCGCGACCACGTCTGGCACACACGTACATGCCGGACACTCACACACCGGACACACAGGAATTTTGGACATTTGCCCGCACCGACAATCAGATATGCAGACTGTCGCACACACACACACCCACATGCTGAACACACCAGTCTAACCTCAGTCTTGAATAAAAAAGATTACAACCGGATTCTTGCTTCCAGAAAAATGATCAAATAATCCCCACGTCCCCTGGCCACACTAACCTCTGTAAACCTCTCTCAGTCAAGCTTTTCTTTCTTATTTTTTCTATTATCTTCAATTTAACAGCATTGATTTCCTATTCAATATCTTTTTTAATGTTGTGCGGGACATGTAATAGACATCTGACAAGAACTCTGCATGCGTCTTCTTGGTGAAGCTCTCATCTTCTGACGTCGACACTTATTATCACAGACAGCATGTCTAAGTCATTCCTTTCCGCAGGCTTGAGAAATTCTCATGTAGACAGCGCCACCCACTAAAGGTGACATGCTGTTTAAATCAAATGAACGTTACATTTGCTGGACTTAGAGACGCCACACGTTGAGCGTTCTTTTATGGTAGACTGGTGAGTTACGCTTTTTAAGCAACAGGAAAGGGAATAATGAAATATAGTGAAAGAAAGCAGGAGCTCACTCTTGAAGCATTTGAAGCTGGGGAATAGAATCTGGGTGAGATCATGTAATAAGCATCACAAGTCATGGGTGACTTTCTGATAAAGACAAGTGAACCGGTTAAAGTATCAACACTTTAGATATATTATCCTGAATCCTGAATGTCCCTGAAGAGTCCCTCACTGCTAGAGAGTCTTCATGTGGCATAACGCATCCACTGAGGAAGACATGTAAGTCGAATCAAAGGTTCTAGTGGTTGGACTTCCTGTTGACATTGTGTCCGAATGATAGCTTGGGATTTTTTTACACGAGAGGCATCACCTTCACAAAGATGAAAAGCTGTGGACATAAAAACATGCCACTTTCTATCCAAGACGTGACCCCAAACAAATGAAAATAACATCAAAATAAAATTTAAAAAAGCTATTATTCTGAGAAGTAACCTGCCAACATGATGCACCCCATGTGACACGCAATTAAAATCAAGTGTGCTTGACAGTTGGACTGTGGCATTCTTTCCTTTATCACAAACAAAAGGCATGAATAGAAAGTCAAACAAACAAAAATCACCTGCTATTATTCTTTAGAGAAAGTTGCAAGCGCAAGCCACCCCAAGTAACATGCTATTAAAGTCAAACAAAACCACACTGTAACAGTTAGACTTGCCACAGCGCAACAGTTCCGCAGCAATAGCCCTGGAATTATAGCCTATACCAAGGTCTGCATCCGTTCAGTTACATTTACCCCAGATTGTTTACAATGCTGCAAAGTCAAAATCAATAGGGCCTGCCAAGACGGGAACAGCCTAATGTTCCATTAGAACTCTCTGCTATTCAATTACAGCTCGAGAGTTGGAGAAGTTTCAGCTAGCTCAGGTCCCCAGAGGAGACGCACAGAGAAAGTATGAGGCGGAGAGAGGGAGTAATAAATCTAAAACTGACAAACAGCAAAAATAAAGTTATGGCATCCTACCACCTCCACCCACCCCCCATATTTTTCCATCTTCCTTGAAGCTGCAGTACAGGATATGGATGAGAGGAGTTCATCAATTATTGTTGCTTTTAACTTTTTCATTATGTTTCATACGTTCATTATTATTTTTCAGTTTCACTCATCTCTTTTGTAGTTTTAATTATCCTTTTACTGGGCTCCACCTCCTAAGACATGCCTTCTTTTATACCTTACCTCTCTCCCTTTACATGCATACATCTACACCCTCCATTTTCTCACCAGGAAGTGAAGCCCTTATCCAGGCAGTCTACTGCACATAACTAGGCCTGTCTCCGGGGAGCCAGTATCACTACAGGGGTGAGAGAGAAAGACAGAACAAAAGTGACATAGAAAGAAGGCGATAGAGAGAAAGAAATGTCATAGACAGGGGGTAGATGAAGAAAAGACCTAATAACAGGGAAAAGAGCCACATAAAAAGAAAAGTCAAATCAAAAAGATATAGAGGGACAGCAAGAGAGCAGAATAAATGAAGTTTTCTTTGTGCCTCCTGTGGTGGTGATAGGTCGTCATGGGGTCCCTATGGGGACAATTATGGGGCCTAGTGGCAAGAGTCAGTGTTTGTGTGTGTGTGCGGACAGACAGGCCTTTGTGGGAATAGAGCAGAGAGGGCGAGACACAGAGGGAACGTTGCATCCACAGTGTGCCTTTTAAAATATACCAACACACCTTGACATACCCTACAAAACCTGCTGCTCTGAAGATAATCTCACAGCCTCTGGCTACAATGGAATCATCTTCCAAGTAAATGCATACTATTACACACAGTGCATATACAATCCACTCGTATACAAAGAAAAAAACATACCATACCTTTCCACTAGGTGGCAGGGAATTACCCTCCTCTTTGGATCACCTGACGTTGTCATCAGTCACCTGTCTGCACAGCTCATTTGCTGATTCTCCTGTAATATTTGCCAGATATGTTGCCTTGCTGCCAAGGGAGACTGTCCTCCCAAGAAGAACGACAGCATCAGTCATTTTGGCAAGTGCTCCTAAATGACATATGTTTACGCTCAAGTGAGAAAGCCCTCTAGCGGCCATAGTAATTATGACTATGCCAAGGATAAAGTAAGGTCCACATAGGGAGGAGGTCAGGGTGGATTGATGGGTCAACAAATCATCAGACTAATACAGGAGAACGCTGCTCGTTTCCCGTTTCCAATCATCAAGTCAATATTGTTTTTTTCAAAGAATGACCACAATCGACCCCTAACCTTAACCACGTTTATTACTGTAACCATGACAATAGCCTTAACAGAGTAGTAATTTTAACCCAAACCATGATCTTTCCCCAAATAACCAAGTTGTTTTTGTGCCTAAAGTTAGCCAAACTTTACAGATAGCGTTGACCGATTATAAAACAGATTTTTAATGGTTTTGGAAGGCACAGACCAACAATGTTCAGAAAAACGCTTCTATGTGTCATTCTAAAGGGCGTGGACAAACAACGTGTTTTCTCATTTAACTTGGAGGACTTGTTGTGCCAAAGTGTTCCAGCCATTCTTGCTTACTTGCTACTGTAGCTTTCAACTGCCTGAAACCTGTTCTGACTGCCTGTAGCTTATGCTGCCAAATCTCTTTGTTCATCTAATTCAGGCTTGCCTCCCTATTGATCAACCAGCCTGTAAGATCAATCAGTAAAGCGTCTTTTGCCCAGCCTGTTATGTCTGCATCCACTTCTTTTAGTTTTCTGCCATATTTGTTACAATATGATCTGTCCACAATGGGTACCCTGGATTTCCCATAGTAAATGTGACTGATGTGTCCTATGCCATGTGGCTCAACACGTATTATCAGAACACATGTAGTCTTCCAAGCACTGGCTTGTGATGTTGCTCCCAGGGCTGGCAGAGATTTTGGCTGCTTACCAGCTTTATTCTGTGGCCACACAGTCATTGCTCCAGGTTCTGTGTCTCTCACAGCTTCCCTGGTGCCTCCAGATGCCTGCCCAATACTTTGCTGTGCTTCTCCAGTGCCTTTCAGTTCCTCCCTGGTGCATGGAGTACTTCCTTGCCAGATCATCTATGTTGCCTTGCTGCTAACTGCTCAAGCTACTCCTGCCTGTGTGTTTGCTCGATGCATGCCTGAAACATGTCTCTTCCTATCTTTTGCTGATGTTCTGCCTGATTTTGTGTTTGTTTATCTGACTCAGACCCGCCTCATGACACTACTAGTGTGCAGTACTTGTCAAAAATGATCAAATTGATATTTTGTACTAATTCCTTTTTTGTTAGGTATGTAGTAGGTACACCTTACAAAAGGTAAGCAGGGAAATGTTTAGTGCCTTACTTGAGCAAGGGGATGGTATTGAAATTGTGCCAGTTATGCTGCAGGTATACACACAGGTAGTACGCATCACCAAAAAAAAAAAATAAATAAATAAAATAATCTACAAGCACATTATCAGAACTTCCTTCAAAAACAAATCCAAACAAGTTCGCGGCAAGGTTTGTTCTGCCAAAATTACTAGCAATGTTGATGTATTTGACCTCATACTCAAACCACACGATGGTATCTATTTACCTTCAGGGCAGGTAAAACTAAACAAAACAAAACAAGACCATAATTAAACCATCTGACCCTTCCAGCAGATATGGAAATTAGGCCACCATGTAAAAAATGTGAAACACAATCCTGATTCTAAGAACATTAAAATGCCAAAATTCGCAGCACATGTTGTAAACCTGTCCTTATTCCCCCAGTTAGTTTCTCTTTGCTTTGTTTCTCTTTTCTCTCTCCTTATTTTGTATTCATACCTTTTCTCCCATCTTTGTAGATCTGTTTGCCTCCCTCTGACTTTTTACTTTCTGCCGACCTTCTCCACTTCTCTTTTTTTCCCTTCCCTTTATCTCCACAGTTATCGTTTTCTCTCTTGCACCCTGTCTATTTCCCTCCCACCCAGCCAATCAAATTTCTCAGTGTGTTGTTGTTATTGTTGTTGTTAGTGTGTGGTTTATATGCAGTGTTCTGTATTTAGCTCTCTCTGGGAGTCACAATGTTCCTTTTACCTTTCCCACAATGCATTGGTGGGGGATGGCCTCGATTATGCAAAATGTGCATGTGTGTGTATGTGATGTTTTTGAATAAGGCATAATACAGCTGCGTGGGAGGGATGTCATCTTCATCCTCTCATCCATTCTCCTACATCTCTCCTAAAATTTATTTTCTCAAAATTTAAATCTAAGAGAGCTTAAATCTTTTTTTTGCCCTTATTTTTGTGATTTTCTAAGTGCACTTAAACTTTTGCTATTGGGGACATCAAACCATCACCCCAAAAAATCAGGCCTGTGACAACGGTCCTGGTCAGACAGTAAACCAAATCTAACCTATGAAGTTCAAGCTTCCTTTTCATTTGCATAACAACTATGAATTGTCATAGTGCAAATCATAACAACCTAACCTTTCTAAATGAGTTAACCGCATCAGCAATTACACAGATAAAACAAACTCTCCACATCAACCAAAGGATGTTTTAAAAAAATAAGTGGAGAATTTGGAGTTAATTTTTGTTTCCTTTGCTAAGGGGCCATGGTATGAATGCAATAATGCACTCTCAGGTGTCGACATACAACAAGTAATGAATTTGGGGGTGCAGAGGTACAACAGAAGAGACATTAGAGGCTGAGGCTGCATATACAGTAGACGTTAGGTGGTCACGGAAGGTCCCATAGAAAAGTCCAGGGAAGTGGCTGTACGCTTCTCTTTAATGTAGGTGGGGTGGTTAACCAGACGTACATTTGCATGTCTTTTCTCTTGTAAAACCAAAAAATACTGTTTGAAAACACTTCCTGTAAAGCATAAATCTCACAACAGCTACAAGGGCAACAATGAGCCCATTCTCGAAAACATGCAACACAAAGGTGAGATTTATGCTTTATTGGAAGTGTTTTCAAACAATATTTTTCGGTTTTGCAAGAGAAAAGACTTAAAAGATGAGGACTAACTGGTGGGTTTTGCAAATGACTTCCCAACTTACATTAAAAAGCAGTGCACAGCCGCTTCCCTGAGCTTTCCTATGGGACCTTCAAGCACAGTCTTTTATGCAGTGGATGTTAGATTACTACACTACACAAGCGGGGAGACGTTTGTGGACAGACTGTTGAGTAAACGTAAAGCAAACGCCTTAAACTCAGTTGTTACAAGTGCAAAAACAAAGGCAAGAAAACATGATGAGGCTCAATGCAGCTGGTGATTATCAAACCTTCAGCTTAGTGTCTGACTTGCAGGGCCATACCAATATCTTTTCACCTGAAAAAGAGGCCCAACTTACCACTTCAACCTTCTCCCCCCCCTAAAATGCTATGCATGTCTGTACTGATGCCTCCAACGTGCATCAACATAATGTAGGCTACGTTTTCGCTTCTCTCCATTCATTCCTGTATTCTGTCTCTCATCGCTTCCTGCCTTTGTAGGTTTCTCTTCCTCTTTCCATTTTCTGTCACTATCTGTATTTTCCACTTCACCATTACTCTCCGTGCTGAAGTACTCTTATCTCCTCCAGTTATCTAGGCCCAAAGGATCCTCTTTAGCTTCATGAGCTTGTTTGTGTCTCTCTTTTTTCAGCGTTGTCTTGGCTAATGACACGGTATCATTTCAATGGGTTCTTAGTGTGTGTGTGTGTGTGTGTGTGTCCATGTCACTAGGTTTCTGGGTGTTTGTGGTTAATTTTCTCCTGTGATATTATGTCTACATGTTTTTATACTGTAGGTATGTGTTGTTGGAGTAGGATTCTGGCATAATACTCTAAACTTCAGATGATTTACAATTAACGTAAAGCATATGTAATGTGTAAAAACATGACTTACACTGATGTTTGTGGGTGAATTTAATTAAACGTAACAGAGCCCAGATAAAATCCAAGGAGATAAATATTCTTTGAATGTGGTTTGGATTGCTATTCAGCACCTCTGCGGCAAGGATCTCGGTCCTGAACTGTCGCTGTCGCTCTATGGTTCTGTCTTTTGTCTCCCCATCTCTCTACAGTATGTCTCTTCACAAAACAGGCAGTATACTGTTGTGTCCTCAGGGAGTTTAGTGGATACTTCTGATTCTGCATGCTTCCCACAATGCAACCATACTTCACAGTAAAGGCACAGCGACTGTCAATATCAAAATAAGAGCATGCCTGCTGTTTAGAAAATGTGAGGGCGGCCTGCTGTTTGCTTTCATGTAAGACGATAAGCTCTGCCTCATACACACACTCAAATACACGCAAACTTGCACATACACAGATATGCATTGGCTTCCTCACAGACACAAAACATCAATATCTGCTCAAAATAAAGTAAAAAATAAAGTTTTGAAAGCAAAAATATCAATAGATATAGACAGGTGCATGCAACCCTCACACACATTATCACACAGACTCATAAACACAATGGTTGACAATCACACACTTGGCGAATACACACACAGTATACAGAGACAGACAGGCACACACGCACAAACAGGCTGTTATCACACAGTGTGAAGGTTTAAAAAGAAATAAAACCACAATGTGTAAAAAATACAGTGTACTTTCTCATCTTTTTTGTATCACTCTCCCATGTCTTTTTTTTTCTTGTATTGAACTCTAATATTTTGTTTTTATTTGTGACATTGAGAGTTACAGAATATAAAACAATAGAAAAAGAATATGTCGCGTGGTTGTGTACAGTATTACTGTAACTAGAATTTAGACCTACACAGGGGTTTCTATCCAGATTTTAAAAATACAGCACTTTTTATTTATGGCTGATCTAACATTCATGCTCACATCTGTCTTGTCTTTAATAAGTTTAAGCCATATTATTGACACACCGTCAATTAAGCAATGGTTTGATTCTGTCCACTATTCAGGTGAGCAGGGCCGAGATGATTCACATGAAATAAAAATGAAAGTTTTTGAAGACAGTTTGTGTGTGTGATCAGACTCGGCACACATTCACACAATCCCGGTGATTTGTCACGTTGTTCTCAGATAAATCATTTCAAGGTTCAAAGTCAGGCACTAGCATATTATTTACTGCCATTCTGGAAGCAATACACTGGGGTGCAATTGACTCATGTATAATCATGTTGATATGAGTGTGATTCTGCATTTATATCCCTTGGGAAATAACCTGTATAAGGATAAGGTCTAAGGATAGAGGGTGTCGTATGCTGTACAGATTTTTAAACCCTTTGAGAAAAGTTTGTAATTTTGGGTTGCATAAATAAAATTGACTTGACTTGATTTTTAGGTTGACAATGCATATTTTATCATCACAATATGACATATATTCAAATGCACAGTGAGCTGGTGTGTAAAGTGGTATTATGCATAACATGAGTAATTATCATGAATACGGCAAAGTCTAAAAGCATTTGGCAGTGAGGTTGAATCCTAGAGACTCTCAAACCTGAACCAACACATTTCATTTTTTTCCCCCTTACAGTTCAACTGTTATTTACTTCTGGTTTGTGAGGCTGATTACAGGAATGTGACTCATATGTCTTCAATGTGAAGAAAATGTACAAAATGTGGCAAAAGCAAACCGTAGAGTGGGTGTTTATAATAAAGCAGCAACAACTGAAGTAGTGAAAACCTGATTAATGCTGCACTTGAAAAACAGGAGGAGCCGCATCCACAGTATTTTTCCTCTATACAAGTGGTCTTGACAGCTCTCGGGTTTATCATGCCATGTATTTGCAACAATGTTAGTGCAAATACTGCTGAAAACCTTTGTGACATCTTAGCCTTTTCCATTGCTCTCCACTGTCCAGTAAAGAAGAAATATCAAATGTAAGCAACATTTTATGGATCTGAGTTTCTCACTTATCTATTCCACTCATAACTGTGTCTACACAAGTGTTTGTTGATACTTTTCTCTCCTCTTACGACCCTCTTTCTTCTCTTCCTCTTGCCTCTCTTCTCTTCCCTAATTACTTTTTTCTCCTCATCAGCCTTCACTCGTTCTACAATATCTCTCGTCTCACTTCATTCCATCTTCTCACTGCCTTTCTTCACTGTTCATCATCTCTCTCCACTCTTATCCCTAATTCTCTCATATCTTAACTCCCGGGCATGCTTTCTTTCTCCTCTTTTGTTTTTGTATTCACCATCCTCCTGTTCTTTTATCCCATCCTCTGTACCATGCTCATGTAGATATTAGTACATCCTTCCCCGGAGCTCCCCATTCCTCCTGGTCACAACAGCAGTAAGCGATGTTCTGAGTATAAAAGCTTACGCTGTGGGTAATGCTTCTGTGCACTTCTCACTGAAATTATCTGCTGGGCAAACCATACACATCAGTGCAAATGGTGTTTCAGATTCCCCTCCATGCTTTACCAAAACAGAAAGTGGTAGAGGAAGCTCATGCTAAAGTAGTATTAGGTAACCTAAACCAACAGCATCAGTCCAAAGACAGAAGGGATCATAAGAAGAAGTATTAGCATTGTTAAGGGAATAGAACTTCTATAAGCAATATAAGATTTCAGTATTATACATACACATTTTTTAGCTTTACTATAATGAAAAACAACACCACAGCTGTATGGAGTATTACATCTTTCATAAAATTCCTGTCAATTGTCCTATATCTTTCTATCCTAGTCCCTCACACCATCAATCTCTTGCTTTTCAACTGCCCCCCCTCCTACACACATACAATACATATAATGTGTCTGTGACAGCGTGACACTACTGAAGTCAATCCCCCCCTGCTTACTATTCATATATATAACACACACACGCTCGAGAGCACACACACACACACAGTGTGACAAGGATTGTCCTATATAGAGTGACAGAGTGTCCATATTGCCTCAGCTGACGGGATCGATGATGATTCTGCGTGTGATGAATGGAGATATGGGGGAGTGCTGGATCATATGCAGCGTTATGATATGTCACATACATGACAAATAGACCCTGACTGCTGGGAACGACATCTGATTTCTGCTCATTATAGGGGTTGGAACATAAGGGCTTATACACAGACACACGTACATTCTCACCACATGACTTAACAATCAACAAGTACACAATACAATACAATATTCAGTACAACATATATGAAAAAAAATGAAAGCAGTTAAACCTGAAAAGATTGAAGTGATTGAAGCATGACTACATTTACGTCAAAACACATATACATGAAAACACACAAACTCACAGTGAATAGTCAAACAATGTTTAGGTTGTGTTCTATAATGCAGCATGACTTTCTATAGCTATAGGGGCACACATACACAAACACACCTACATCAACACACACACACATACACTCAAACAGACATGTGGTCTTACCCTTCGAGATTGGATCTCTTTGACGTATAAAGGCAATAAGAATTCAGACACTCCCTCCAATCTGACACCTTCCTTGGTCACCCGCAGATTGCCCATGCCATCCTAAAAAGATACATACAGAGAAAGATGGAGAGAAGTTCAGTGGTTATTCAGAGAATAAATGACAAGTCCAAGAGTGAAAACAATCATGAATTTGTGCACATATAGTTTCCTCATCTCCACTGATTTACCTTGCTCAGGTACATACTGATGAGTTTTCTTTATTAGTCATATTTATAAATGATACAAAAATCTAAGTACATCTGTGGTTGGAGGTTTAACACACTTGGAATCAGTTACAGAATAAGTTACAGTAAAGATTGGTTTGAATATCTTCAGGTTTCAGGAGGCCTCAAATACATTTTCCAAGTTCTACTCATGTGTCTCTGTGTCAAATGTTCACTTTTCACACAAAATATTTTTAGTGTCCCTCTTCATGTAAAATTATAGTGACCCATCCTGAGGTCATGGGTGAATATATAAATGTATCCGTATACATACATTTATCCAACCAAATGTTATTTGGGACAACTAGCTAACCCCGTCCATCATATAAAACCACACTTGACCGTTAGCTTATATCACGGGTCAGAGTGTGTGTTTGAATGTCAGTTTGTTTACATTTCCAAAGAATGTGGTTGGGGTCTAATTTACTTATTTCTCCCTCATCCTGATTTGAAAACATGTGGGTGGATGCCAACAGTCCTTTACAGCTCTGTATGTCAGCATTTTAATTTTGTAGCTGCTCAAGGTGGAGCTAGTTTTAACTTCTTTATATACAGTTAGCTAGTTTAGTCCAGTGGTTCCCAACCTAGGGGTCGGGCCCCTCCAATGGGTCAATTAATGGGAGAGCAAAAAAGAAAAAATAAGGTTCTGATACACAAATCTGTTTTCTTTTTTTTTTCTTTTTTTTCTTTCACTTTTCTCTTATATTTGCTTTTTTGGACATTGGATAATAAACATTTTTGGACTAAAAGCAATATAAATGAAACCATGTGAGAAGTTTAGAGGGGAGATGTTTCTTTGGTGGAACTGCAAATCACAGACATCTGAAATATGACAAGAGGCCCCAACTAAACACAGACTTTTGTAAAAGGTCACAAGCAAAGAAAGTTTGCGAACCACTGGTTTAATCTTTAACAATGTATTGTATTTTACAAGCTTCTCGTATGTTTTTTAATGTAAACTCTTAATATGAAAAGTAACCAGTAACTACAGCTGTTGAATAAATGTAGTGAAGTAAAAAGTACAATATTTCCCTCTGAAATGTAGTGGAGTAGAATTATAAAGTTATCATAAAATGGAAATACTCAAGTAAGGTTCAAGTACCTCAAAACTGCAATTAAGTACAGTACTTGAGTAAATGCACTTAGTTACTTTCTACCACTGATGAAGACACAAAATTGTCAAATCTTTACCCATCAAAAGTGGCTTAACTTCAGAAAATGTAATAGTTTTATTGGTGTCAGTCCCATTCACATATTACATTTATAAACTTACAAAATGTATGGAATTCGTCTTGTTTCATCCGCTTTATCTTGCAAATTTGCCTTGACTAAATGTCACCATGAATGTTAGTATTTAAGACATTTACACTATTAAAGGTCTTAGGTTTAGACAATTTAAGACGTGCTCAGAGTTTTTAAGGATCTCCAGATACCCACTAGTACTTAGTATTAAAATTAGTCATTGATGAGCAGTGTAATATTGATGTGCGATGGGAATATCATGTATTCACACAGGTCGGCTTCATCCACAGTCAGATCCTGTTTTACAGAGAACATTCTTAACAGTCTACTAGGAATATATTTCTAATGTAAGCATGTCATTACTAATACATATAGTCAACATCAAAGAGCATCATACAATAACCATTATACCCAAAAAATACACTTCAAGTACATGTTGCGCTTACATTGTTAGCATTCAGCAACAACATACCCCTGGAGTCTTAGCCACTGGCACACTGTCAAAGCCTCATGAGAGCTGTAGTTTTGAAATGCTAACAAAAGTGTTTTATCTTTGTCTAAACAATGAAGTTTTAGATAACCATTTAGCTTACAATGCAGACAGAAAACCCCAAGAACACATTTCAGCTTGTCCGAAAGATGAAAGAAACCCCTGCTGAGAAAACCCATCGAGTTTTGGAAGCAAGTGGAACAGAGGTTAAAGTTAATGCACTAAAATCACAAATTACACATTTTAAGCTAAAAAATCCTACTTGCATTTGCCTTTATTTTTTAAACCTTTAGTTTCACTTTGCAATGACTCTGAACTATTAACAAAAAACACTACAATTAGCCAAAAAGAAAGGGTGTGCACTCCACTGCTTTGACAAGGATTACAGGCTTTTTTACAATTTCAGAAAAACAAAGAAAAAATAGCAGCATAAGACGATGAGCCCTGTAAAGTTTACATTTACAGTAAGTTGTGTGCTTTAAATCATTGCACCATTTCTGATCAGCTGGCAGCCAGCTCCCTCTGATAAAAATGGCTTTGTGCCGGTTTGTGATCAGCCGTGCCGCATTTTACCGATTCCACACGAGTGAATGCTTGAAAGATTGTTGGATCAGACTTACATGGTTAGATTAAATTCCTTTCAAACAGCCATGCAGGGTATTAGGATAGTAGGGGCTTTTACAGCGCAAAGAGGCAGCTACTGTACCATGTCAAATCAGTGCTTAGGAGAGTGACAGCGGAGGGGGTACAGCAGTGCAACAGCCACTCTGATCATGTGCTTGGTCAGAGTTTGGTGAGGCTTCTGGGTACTGTAGGCTAGTGAGTTTCATGGAAACAAAAGTCTGTTAATAAAGCAAATTTTTCAGCAGAAGATGAAACTTTCATAGACACTGATATCATCGCCTATCATCGCTGATAAGAGATCAGCTGTAATCATCAATAGAATGGAATTGGATGTTTAACATTTAAGGGAAAAACCATGGCAGTATGTAAGACAGTTTTATGGCCAAAATTTTACAAAAAAGAGAGATGGAATATAGGTCAGAGAATTGTAAACAAAGTAAGTGTGACGTAAATCGTCCGATTTATACTGCCAATGTTATTTTCTCCTTCTTAGTTTTATATATATTAATGAAACCAAGCATGACAGCTGTGTTCCTGGTTCTTCTGAAATAACTTTCCTCAGGGCAAACATTTCCAGGCTCAAAATGTTGTTACTAGTGTAAAATAAAGTTATTTTGGGGGGTAAAACCTCAAACAAACATTGTGGATTGAACCAATTCAGCCTTCAATTGGAATAACTCTCCCACAGAATGTGTCGCTCGATGACAACAAATTAGTCTTGCTTCCCTGGTTCCCAGCTTTGTTCTCATGTTCACAAATATTGATGAAACTGTCCATGAAGACAGGAATTCTGTTCGGAGTGCTGCAGCAAATTATCATTAATTGTTAGGTGCAACAAACCAACAAAGCCTTTCAAATTAGAAATGTGCTCAAGGCACGAGAGAGAGAAGAGACAGTGAGGGAGAGAAATTGGGAGGATAAGACAATGAGGAGAGCAGGAGAGGAGATGGAAGAGGAGGAAAATAAGTACAGCCGGGGAAATAAAAAACAAAGAGGAATAAATCACACAGAAACAGAAGAAAATTGGAGCAAAGTAAGACTAAAATCAGGCAGAGTCAAGCTCATCTACTCAGATGGAAATGCTTGTAGTATTGGGCAGTGGAGGTGGTGGAGGTGAGCCGGGGGAATGGAGGTGTGTCTGCCAGCTACACATCAGAAGGGAAAAAAGAAAAGCCCTGTATTTTAATTAAAATGTGATGTAATAGTTTAGTTTTCAACATTTAGACAATATTAAAGTCAAAGGAGTGATGAAGTTATTGCAGGTCCGTAATTAGTCACACAATCTGCAGTAGATGGAGAGGAGTTTCAGGTGCTCTCTCGCACACATTGACAAACATATACTCATTCTTACAGTCTGAACCCTCACACCAACAACAACAGTGCTAAGATTGCCTCCAGTCCTCTTCTGTCTCACTTCCAGAGAAATGTTGCCAAAAGAACTGATCCTCTTGCTTAAGTAAACGGTGTAACAAGACAAGAGAAATACCATACTAAAACATAAGCTCATGTATTTTTCCTTCTGCTGCTACTGATGTTGCATTGCACTTACATGATTTGGGTTGTGTACACTTTTGTATTTCATTTTTTTTCCTTTTTTCAAGAACTGTTTTTTAGAGTTTTACTTCACCATGGACTTATGTTTCTTTTTTCTGAATATGGATTTTGAGATTAATTAATCATTTTATGAACGTGTCTTATCAATTATTGATAAGACACATACAGTATCACAGCTGTTTGTAATTTGACTCCTTTCTTGATTGGCGGTTGCAGCCAGACTTCAGTATAAAAATGTATTTTGAATTGTGACTTAATGCCTGATTTCTGGCAGTATGCAGGTGTTTACTACCTTCTTTTGCATAACTCCCAAATTGAACACCTTTAAATGTATGGATTAAAAGCAAACACCTACATCTTAGTTATTAATGTTTAGAATATGTATAAATACTATAAGCTAAAGTTCCTGTAAGTAAGTTAATTTTCTTACAGGAAAACCAGAGTTTAAGACATTGACAGTTTAACACTAAAAGTCTGAATCCTAAGAAATTAATATTGAAGGTATGCTACTTTAATGGAAAATAATGACCCTCATTCATAGAAATGTGTGTGAAATCTAAACAAAAGTTTGAATTAAAATCTGTTTAGGGTAATGGTTTCTCACAGATGATTAGCATTGATCCATGTTATTACAAATCTGTAATCGAACAAACCTCATCATATCAGCGGTGGGCAACCTTGACAGTCTGATATGTGATTTTTAACAAAAGACCAATCCTAACTCCATATATTGGTCTATATGTAATCCACACACACTTGGGACACACAAATTGGAGCATACAGTACCAAAGCGATAAGAGTGTGTCAGATCAATAAGTTAAACCAGCCAGAGGTTTTCAGTGTTGTTGTTAGATCTATAGTCATTACACTGAATATACAGTGGAGCATGGAACTTATTCAATACACCAGGCCTGGGGAATCACAAACTCCCTGGAATATACACAAACACACAAACACTAGTATATACTGTACCTTCATATATAGAAACACAGATACTACTATAGAACATGCACACACACACACACACACACACAATTATCTCACTCACAAATTCACACTCACTACATTCCCTGCAATGTCTCTCTCTCTCTCTCTCTCTCTGTTACACTCTCTGTATCTCAATTCCAAAAACAAGAAGACGATGATGTTAAAATTAATCAAGTGGTTTTATTCCACCTCACTGCTCCACTGTCCAACACTGAAGCCTCATTCTGATTGAACATGACAGCTCTCCCTCTTTCTCTGTATCTCACACACTGCTCGTCTTCTTGTTTCATTTTCAATCCGGTATGCATCATTGGCATGGATGGTACATGAACAATATTGCCAAAGCCTAGAATATAATGGGCATTCATCAACAAACAGAAGAAAATGAGTAAATCTCTCCATTCATTCATTTATCTCTCATTGTTTAGCTCTCTCTCTCCCTGAATCTGTTTGTCGTGGCTTTTCTTTGTCCTACTTCTCTCCATCCCTCTCTTCATCTGACTCTCTCTTTTCTCAATGTTCAATTAGTTTTGGAAAACAGATCAGTGGTTGTGATGCGCCTTTTAGCAGGGCTAGGTTCTTCTTGAATTAAATCAGGCCCATTTTCATTTCTGATTTGCAGGTTTTTTAATTACATTGTTCATTTATTTTTCTGTGAAAGCAGAGACCTTGACAGTGTTTTTACTTTTGTCTGTGCTTCTTGAGATCTTCCAAATATTGATTTTCGTTCTTGAACCACAGACTTACTCTCTATCTCTATCCAGCCTTTTCCCATTTAAATGTCAGCAGTTGTTTTATCTTACTAAGCTCACTAGAGACTGTTTTACCTCCCTTGTAAACTACTCTAGCCTAACAGGCTTGTGGTCAGTCCACATGTGTGCCTGTATCAGGCCACTTGGTTTGTTGTTGTTCTGTCTCACCTCATCTTATTATCTTTTGGAGACTGCTTGTGGTAGGGTATGCCTCATGCTATCTTTGTGGATATATACAGTACATTGTACTGAATGGCTGTTGTAGTTTAACATTTTTACATTAATACAGTCAATCACCAAATTTCAAAATGACCCTTAATCAGAAGACATCATCAAAGACTGTCAAATGATTTGGTGCTCCCACACATATGGTCAAAAATTCACAAATATTTACAATTACAAACTTCCTCGATATCTTAATAATGTACCTCATTGCCTCTAGTTCCTTGTTCGAGGTGTTTAGCCTTTCTACGTTGAACAGCAGAGTAGTCAGTCATGATCCTCCATTAACTATTAGGCAGCCTTTAATTTAAAAATGTTCACTGCCATGAAGGTACAGCAAGCAACGGGAAGGTCTTAACTGAGCCTTACTTATTAAATTAGCAGGTAATGTTATTGCACCCCCACTGACATATCGTTTTTAATTTATCTTTAGCCTCAAATGACATTCCTCTGTTCTGGAAGTCTGTTTTTGTCCCGCCATCGCTACAAGCTGGTGACTCCACATTGTTAAATAATCATAGGCCCATTTCCAAACTGCCATCCCTGTCTAAAATCTCAAATCTTTTTTACGTAAGCAACTAAAAACATTTTTTATTCACTATTGATCTTTTATCTGGTTATCAATCTGTTGTAGAAAAAAAACAGAACTAGCACAGCTGTCTTTATAGTAGTTAATGATTAGGTTCATCATTTAGACTAAAGGCATCACTGAGCAGCTTTTGACTTGTAACACAGTAACCATGCAATTATGAAACAGATATTGCTCAGTACTGGTTTGTCACATAAACCTGTCGCTGATTTCAAAATGACTTACCTGACAGTATCACCAGTTTCCTGACACTATCTGTTGGTGTGACCCTGGGGTCCGTCCTACAACCTCTATTTTTCTGCATTTATTGAAACTGTCTAGGTCAAACTGTGACTGATGCAAATGTTCACTTTTATGTTGATGATATGCTTAATTATCGTTCTGCTCCTACACAAAGCTCCTACGGCTTCATCATGTCTTTAACAATTTCCAACAATTCATTTATCTTACAGCTTGCAAAACTAAACCTACATTTGATATTAACAAATTTTAAGAAGAAGCTACTGAAATCCATCCATCCATCCATTATCTATACCGCTTATCCTCAGAGGGTCGCGGGGGGGGCTGGAGCCGATCCCAGCTGACATTGGGCAAGAGGCGGGGTACACCCTGGACTGGTCACCAGTCAATCACAGGGCTGAAATCTATTGTTAAATTAAGTGTTATTCTTCATAAAAAACTACCTCAGTATTGTACATGACCACTCTCCTTCTTTTAACCCTATAATTGAGTTTTTATTTAAGAAAGACTTGCATTTTGACAAAAAAGAGGCCTGTCTCTGCTGTATTTGGTGGTGCTTGACGGTGGTGCTATGGGGATGTGTAGTACGCCCCCATAGCACCCGAAGTGTTACTATAAATATAACACTGTCTGTACAAAATAAAATATATATGTATATATGGCCACACACACTGTCTCTTCCTTTTTTCCTGTGCCCTTTCTCTTTTGCCATTTCAGTTTGGCACCATTAGCACTGAGTACATATTTCTGGCAATAAAGCAAAATCAACAAATAAAAATAATCAACATAATAGCAGGCTAATCAGTCAGTTTGGCAACAATAACAACAACTAATCCGAAAACAAACTACCCTCTGCTTGGCTTTGTCTGTATGTCTGTTTCTCTTTCTCTGCTAATTGGAATGGGCTTCATTGGTATAAAATCTACAAGTGTTTGTTTGCAAAAGAAAAATCAACAACTCTCAGAACAATGATAATAACTATAGACACAATAGTTTCATCATCACACAATGAACTGCACTCTACTGCTTTCCTAACATCACAACATACATGTGTGAGTTTACATACAGCAAGCTGCAGATAGCTGTAGAAAAAACAAATTGACTGGAATAAATCCATATGGTCTAAATTATGGACCATGTTCCTTTTTCTCTATTGGTGGCAGTCATTTTCTCTTAACCCCTATTTCATTCTACCTCGCTCTCCCACATCTCTCAGCCCATATTGAAAAGCACCTGAGAGAGGTTTTCAGAATCACTAAACCCTCAAATACAAAGGACCTCAGGGTTAAGTTGGAACACAGTAATACTACTTACTTTAGAGCAAAAGAGAGAGCGGTGAAAGGCAAGTGGACGGACAGTACAAGAAATACGACCACAGATGAAAACTCTTCCTGACATGTACACACAAACTTTCTTGACAATGCATTATTTGTGGTTTGGATAATTCAAGTGTCTTCTCGTGAAATAGGAACACTCATGAATACCAGGTCCTCTGGTAGCAACCAGATTGCTTTTAATGATTTCATGGGTTCAAAAAGAAAGTAGTCATTCATGAAAGCATGACTGGGACTTCACACCATGGAAAAAAAGAAGAAACAGAAACAATTTCTAGAAAACCTTCCGAGAAACAAGCAATATGAGGTATTTATAATACTATTATACAAATTAATGATTTTAATATTATGACCAGGAATTGACCTGTGCTACAAACGGCAATATGGTCATTGAAATGCCATTTATACTGTACCATGCCCACTGTAAATTTAATATAGCTCAATCACATCTAGACAGTGTCCAGACAAGACACATCTTAATGCCAGCTATAAACAGGGCCCTGTGTGTGTGTGAGTTTTGTATGCGCAAGGTCAACAGAGTGTGTGAGTGTGTGAATGTCCTCTTCGATGCAGTGGTTGTAGAGATAATGATGGATTCCCCCATCATGGCGAGGTTAACTGGCAAACTGTCCCATTAGATGAAAGCATACCATATGCAAGGTTATACACACAGAACATCCACAACAATCATATACAAAGTACCGACAGGTTGATCGCCATGACTTCTAGGTGTCCATACACACACTCATACACACACAGACACACATACACGATAAACCCATGTGTCCCTGCGGTGATGGATAGGCTGGGGAAGTATTTTGCAGGCACTTTTAATATTCAGGACTGTTGTAATTTTTCACACAACCTTTTATGTCAGCCAGTAGACCCAGAGTGAAGAGAGAGAGAGAGAGAGAGAGAGAGAGAGAGAGAGAGAGAGCAAGCAGTGTCACCTTTGCCTATGGAAAACAGCTGAGGAAATGGCTGAAGGGATGCACAAATTAGGAAACAGAGAATGTGCTTTGGTCGTCCTTTGCCTTTTTGACCATGTGGAGACATTATATGAGGGTCCTGGTTGAGAAAATGACTTTGGGTAGCTTTTTTGTAACTTTTCCTTAAGCTAGTGCATTTAAGTTGGTCCTTGAGAGCACTTTCATGTTGAATGATTAGTGGATAAAATTCAACGCAATTAACAATATTTAACATGAGTAGAACTTTCCTAACAAAACATGGATAGATTTTTGAGTAGAAGTGTGTGGCGGTGTCTGTATCTGCAGAGACCCTGCCCTCTGCCTGTATTTTCTTATTTTGCTGTGTTCAGGACGTTTCTGAACGTCAGTATTTGGACAGTGGGTGTGAAGCCCCCAGCCAATAACAGCGTGCAGGGTGTGTGGGCAGGCCTCTACAAAAATGTAGCGACCAGGTGCCAGATCGTGAGCACGCATCTAAGAGAAAGCTATGAAAATGGCGGACACAGCGCCAAAAAAATGAACCGGGGAGGAGGGGCAACTTTGAGTGTTGTGTCCTACTCATTCTGCCTTTAACAATTTATTTGTACGAAATGTTAAAAAATAACAAGTTTACATTTTAAATTTGGAATGGCTCCATGTATCCTTACAAACAAACCACACCTGCTGACAATAGATAGTCGTTTAGAAAAAATAGTCAATCAGTTTAAAGGGAAGATCATCATTATTAGAATTACATAACTTACACAAGTTCCAAAAACATAGGACAAGATCTAGAGCATATCTAACCAGCCTTCTCTATATGATGTTTTCAGAAAAAAAAGGTAGTTATATGTTAGTTAGGTAATTAGTTTGATACATGTGGGATGGGGAGTGATTTGAAATGAGCTCATTCTGGAAATTTCAACTTCATACTGCAAGTCCCCAAAATCTATTTTAGAGGCAACCACCTTATTGACAGCTTCACAGGAGGTAGTTTGCTCAGAAAGTCAAGCTACCTTAACAGCTCCCTCAGGGACGTATGCCAACAGCCAGTGCATGCATAGCATCTTTTTCTTTATCTTTCTCCTCTCCTCTCTACCTTTCTCCCTCTTCCACTGCACTTCTTATCTTTCTTTCTTGCTCTTTCCTCAAATTGCACAACTTCCTCGATCTCCTGGTGCTCTGGCATGGCACTAACGCTGCCAGAGTTGGATTAAAGGATGGATTCTAACTCTGCTAAACCATGTTTAAAATTGAAGCAGGCATGGTATGCTGTGGCATGTTATGTAGCCAAAGTTATTTCCTGTACCGAGAGTTTAAGGTGGGTTTAAAAAAGATTTCTGAGCTTGAATTAAGCAAGAGTAAAGCTGTAATACCTTAAATTCTCAAATTCTGCCCAGGTAGAGAATCAGGCTTTTATTATTAAAGACATGCCTTTTATGTGTAGTTCCCCCTGTTTTAAAACTAGACACTGTGGATCTGTTCCCATATGCTGTGTTAATTTGCTATTGCTGCTATTCGCTGTTTATGCAAACGCAGCACTTCCTCCGTCTGTTTCACATTAAAACACTTCCAGCAGTTCAGGGGGTAGAATTCCTTCACTTCCCTATAAGGTCTTTTTTGTGAAGCATCAACAGGAAGTTTTCAGTTACATTAACAGCAGTGTAAAAGTGAAGATCAATACATCTGTTAAAAAGAGAAACCTAGTACTGATGGATTTAATTGCACATATATAGCAGATGTTTTTTTTTAACTTCCTGTGTTTCTTTGACCATTACGTGTTCATGCATGCCTTAATCCTTATTTTGACATTTCAAAGTATAAACTATTTGATGTAGGTGTGTTATTTTCATTAGACCTGCAGTGAGCAATTAATGGTTAAATAAAACGAGGTAAATGCCAAAAGCAAGAAAGACAGGGGCAACAGCAATGGTAGAAAGTAGAAAGAAACAAGAATAAGATGGCAAAACTAAATTTGCAATACAAGTTACAAATATGGCCAAAAGAAGTGCACAGATTTTCTGTGATCAAAGTCTTCTTCTTTAACATTGGATCAAATAAGATAGACTAATCAAGATGAAGTGCTGAAGCAAGAACTTCAACCACTGAGTCATATCATAGCTTTGAAAATAATTTGAGTAGTCTGTGAAGACACCTGACTCATCCGTGTTTGATTAGACTCATCAAAAATGATTGCTAGTGACATTTTCCGACTGTGACCTTTGTACCATCAGGATGCAGGTTTTTAGTCCTTCACCTGAAAACTATATGAGTAATCTACTGACTACAGCATGTCCTGATCTACCATGTCTCTGATGCTTTGTTATAGCAATGATACCTACTGTAATATCACATTATTTTTCTGTGATGGGCACAAAAGTGTTGACATCTGCTTACTCTGACCTGTGCTAAACATATTTCTGAGTTGGCTTGATTTGTTTTGAGCTGGCACACATTTTATTGTTTTGTTGTTGTTGTTTTTTTAACATTTTCTTCATCCTCCGGAAATGTATTTTAATAATGATAGTAAAAGTAAGAACAGACAACAAACCATATGTGCTTTGTCAACAGTCACTTTTCACTTGGTACCTCCATCTGGAGCTTTTTGTCAAAGGACAGCTACAGTTGCAAGACAAGTCAAATTATTAGATTAGGTTAATAGTAATTTGACAGGCATTTCTATACGCTAAGACACTAAAACAGACACTGTACATACACAAGTCCATATTTGAGTTTATAGTTATAGTTCCTCAGTGAAGTCAGTCGTTCCGCACTAAGTTTCTGTTCAATTCAAATTGCCTGACTATTATTCAAAGACATACTGAGGATCTGCGTCTCTGCACTTGGGTTTTCCTCATCTACACTTACACTAATTAAAAAAAAGGATATAAAAACTGTGTTTGTGACCATATTCAATTATTAAAATGTCATTCTTACTATACATGACAAAAGAAACCTTTTGTTCTTAGTGACCTGCAGGGCTTAAGTTACAGTCTGCAATGCATTACCCCATGCATTATAGTCCAAGGCTCCAGATCAATACTCAGCATTAAAACAGATAGTGCTAACAATTTGGGAGTAATGAAGAGCTAACACTGACATTTTTTTGTCAAACATCAAGCAAAAGACAGCAGAGTACTTTTGTGACTAAATTACAGTATATGTGTATTTATATGCTACATATCTTGTGACAAATCGTCTCATTTAAGTTTTTCTAATCTGAAAGTGTAATTCCTGCGTACAGCTAAAAGGGCTAGAAAATATTTTCTCAGTGATGTCTCCATTTGTAGGCGAAGTTTCAGTGAAAATGATGAAGCTACAGGGGGAGAGACTACATGATGTGTCAGCTATCCCAGGAGGACGGATATTAACCTTTCCAAAGCACTGGGCTGTGCTTTGTGTTTGACCGCGGCTATACATGAAAAGACAGCCCTTAGTGTCCACAAACGGAGCACTCACTTGTCTCCAATGTACGAGCCAGCAACTGCATCCCAAATCACCTCTGAATGACAAATGACAGCAGAGAGTTGCCTGCTGCTTCGCTCGCTCCACACAAACCACTCACCCACACAAATCGCACACAAAATCACAAAGGAACAAGTTGACAAGTGCAGTTAACATCACCTTGCTTTCACCAACAGCTGTGTCCCACTTCACCTCTGCAGCCTGAGAGGCAGTCTGAGTGACAAATGACAGCAAAGGTCTAATGCCTCTTCACACTTGTGTTTGTCTGTTTGCTTCACTGCTGTCATGCCACTCTCTCTTGCCGTAAAAAATAAAATAAATCTAAAATGTTAGGTCAATGGGGAGAGTATGGAAGTAATCCTGCAAGGCTCAGTGGTTAGATGAGCACTGTCCACACTCACTTGTACAAATAATTCAAAAACCTTCCAATGACTTTCAAGATGTTGGGAGGAAATATTCAAGCACTTGAATAGTTTGTGGTAAGGCCACACTCACTGAGAAAGATTATTGCCTACAGTGTGTTGTTGACTTAATTCTTTGCAGAGATAAAAAAGAGTTTGGATGAGTATTTGTGCTGTAAGTGAATGTAAGAGTGACATGACCAGTCTCAGGAAACAGAGTCAGGTTTCCTGTCAGTATCTCCCTGTCTACTTGCTTCACTGCTTCCTCTTCAGCCCTTCTGAGCTGCAAAACATGTTCTAAGACACAATGGGAAACAGGTTGAAACACTGATGTCAGAGGGAGAAACAGAACAGTTGTATCTGTGTTGGATCAAACTTACACTCTGCCCCCAGTACTTTGAAAAGTAGATTCTAGTATGCTGCTAATGACTAATATTTGGCACAGTTTGGTGATTAATCAGTACCAACTTCTAATGTGTGAAACTGATGTGGCTGTGGATAATCAAGAGCTAAAGCTAAACATCTACAATGCAAAAATGACTGAGCTAAAGAGAAAGAATCAGTTTTTTAAATAGGAGACAATCATATTGTGGGTTAGAGGCAGATTTACAGTTGAATGGCACAAGCTGAGTGATGCCAAAATGAAAAGAATAAGATTACTTTGTGTTACTGTTATTTGTATATAACAGTAATACCCTAATATTTTAAGCACTTCTCAAGTGGAGGAGTGTATTGACTACTGACTGGCATTGTAACTGATTTCTACCATCATTGCAGCAGTACTGTTTTGTTACCTGGTGTTGTAAAACTTCCAACTTCTAATATTCTGTTATTCTGTTTCATTGTCTGTTTTATTTTAATAGTAGTTAGGCTGGTAGCCCAGTAGGTTCATTTTTCTTTCTTTCTTTATCAAATGGCAAGCAAAATCTAGAAGAAAAAGACAACTACAAATGTGACAGAGGCACGTACTGTCTGAATCCACAGCGACTCTTCTACAGTTTCAAGGGTATACATTACCAAAGCAACATACAAATCCCAACAGCAATTCAGCCCACACATTCATGTTCTGCATTAGCTAAACAGTCAGAACAGGGACAATTTAAAAGGTGACAAGTGAGAGTGCTAATATTGACTTGCTGATATTCAGTATGGCTGCAGTCATTAATTTGCTTTCCTAACACAAGGATCACATTTAATCCATAATGCATCCGTGTTGCTGAAAATTACGTGTGATACACAAGGATTCTGCAGCACAAGCATATTATTAATCAACTCACATGAAACACTGTCATGGTAATACGATATCAAATCTGACCCAGGTCAAATGTTTTCACCACAAAAAATATGCACTGAAGTTGTTCAATGCACTATCAATGCAAAAATTTAAAGTCAAATGCATACTTAGTTTCTTTCGAGAGTAATATATTCACCTCAACTGTGATCCAGTGCTGGCGGCCAGACGTCTCTGACTTTTATTCTACAATTTCAGGGACCTTAATTGCTACAGTAATGGGTTTCTGGCACTGCTTACAAATAGTCTCTAAGTGATACATAAGGCATTTTCAAACTGAGCCGAGTGAGCAAGAGTCTTTCTTGCTTTCTTTCTTTCTTTATCTCTCTTCTTTCTTGTAAACCAAACAACTGGATACTGATCTCTTGGTCTTCACTGATAGGGCCAGGCAGGCAGACAGTTTAAGGCCTGTCTGAGCAAAATGTCATGTAAGTTTTTCAAACAGATGAGGCAAGCCACTACTACTGGATCAAACTTTTTTATCTCATATACTTTATACAGTTATTAACCAATTGAATTACCTAACAACAACTAAGTTCTCTGAAATCTCTCTAAGATTTCTGCTGTATACAATCCCTCTGAGTGTCAACTGGGGCCAACAAGTCTTATCCACTTTACCCCATCACATCATCTATGTAAGTAATTTCAGCACCAACAACCGAGACTGGGGATACTCCACTCAGCCAGACTGAGCTTGCAGAAATGGCCTTGTTTCAATACATGACCCAAAGCAAGGAGGAACATTCCACTAAATGAGGTGGAAGGTAATACCTGAGTTAGCCCTCTCACATAACGATTCTGCACAGTCCTTTTTCATGACCTCCCTCTAGAGCACTGCACTGGCTTGAAATTTCTGTCCTAGCCCGACCTGGCCATGTTGTTGACCGTTCATGTCAAAGACCTTGTCCAGCCTGGTCATTTTCTCTTGTAACATATAATAAACTGATAGCAGATCCTAAAATCACAAAGATTAACCAGTAAGCAACACCTCAATAAATCTAAACTCATTCACCACTTTGTACCGATGTAAGAAAACTAATAAGGGACAAAATGCAAGTTCAAAAACGTTCTTGTTCACCTGCTGGCTAAATCCTCAAATGCAGACTTCCCTGACTAAAGTCCTCCTTTAACTGCTTTACTCTTTATATGACCGTGGCTAACCATTCAATATAGTCAGTGTTGGCTAGGTAGCAACTGACTATGTGTTGGCTTGACATCACTCCTGGTGCACGAGTGATATAGTGCTATATGCCGTGCATTACATTAGGAAACAGTGAAACTTCATCCATACATTCCCCTGGTGCTGCAAAGACATCCCCTACTCAAAGCCAACCCTGTGTCATACCCAATCAAGTCTCTCACACACTCACTATTGCACATTGATCCCTTTTAGTCTTCATATGTGAGAAGCATTGCTAGCACACAACCACAACTGAGCAGATGAAAATGGGACAAAATATCATGTTGTGCATTTAAGATCATAACAAAACTTTACTCATTTCAACCACATCTGAATTGTGCATGTTTGTATTAAAATAAATAATAAACAAGTGCTGCATTATATCTGCCCCACCACTTCGAATGCATCATTAGAAACTGACATGTCATGATGCCTGACTTATGCAGCCAGAGCCAGAGTGTCTGTCTGCATTGCTCATGCACAGAGTAGAAAAATAAACCAGGTGACCCAGCATCCATCCCATCCCTGCTACCAGATATGTGACTGGTATAATGGGTTGTGGGTGACAGATCATCATTGCTGGATCCTGTGGCCACCAGCTCCCCTGTCTGCCAATCACTTGCCTCTGAAGAGCACCCACACAGAGAGTATCTCTTCTTCCACTGTTGGGATTGTGTCTGAGTGACAAGCATAACAAAAATACATCTGCTTTCATCTATAGGGTCTATATTGATCCATTGCTAGCAAACAGACAGGAAATAAAGGAACAAAGTTAACTTTTTTTAAGTAGCTGTGATGCTTCAAATTTTGCGTGACACACACGTGACATGTAGACACAAGTGTCTAGCTTCATCCATCATGTATTCATTCATTTCTGCCCACTGCCAGAGAGTCTGTCTGAGAAGTTGACAATGCACACTGTCACTGTTTATCTCTTATTTAAGAATAATAAGATGAAAAAGAAGAGGACGAGAAACCAGAAGATATGTAAAATGTATAATTTATATATCTGTGAACAAATATTCAGTATTAATGACGTACTGTACTTGCATGTATTTGTATGTGTTCCATACACGCTAAGTAATTCTAGCTATTGCTGTTACCCTAAAGGTAATACATACTAACAAAAATAATATGTGACAGAGGCTTTCTTGAGGGACTAGTGCCAACTACTTGGTCACTTGTCTGCCTGAAACGGATATGACCTGAATACCAAACAGAGTGGAAAATATCATAACTGGCTAGACTGCTGATGGACAACTTATTGTAGATGTTTGTGTGTGCCTGTCCATGTTAATATCAGGATGCATAATTTTTCTGTGCATGTGTCCTTCATCTTGTGTTATGGACAGATGAGAACGCACCTAAAGTGACACCATTTTGTGGATGGCTGTCCTTGTTCAGGGATAGAAATATGATCACGGATATGGCGAACTCTGTGTCCTAGAAATTGCATTTATATACAACTAAATTGCAACAGCAAATACATTTTGAAGGAAACATAATACTGGAATTATGAATTGGGAAATGTTATTAACATATCTGGCAAGTCACAAAAATGTTGATGCTGAACGTATCAGTAAAATGATCACTGGCATTTTAATTCATTTGTTTTCCGCCAAAATATCCGATCTTGCAAAACAATATCCGCTTGCATTATTTAACTTGTTTATGGTTACATTTAGGCACTTAGTTAAGGTTAGGGAAAGGTCACGGTCTGGTTTAATACAGAAAAAGTTAGCAGTGACTTGAAACGTGTTTATTAACATTTAACCAAAACCTCTATCTTTCCCTAACTTTAACCAAAGTTCTTTTGTTGCCTAAACCTAACCACAGGCAGGACGCAAACCCTAGTCTCTGATGTCAAAGTCCTGCACTTTGTTTGCTCACCATTCACCTCCCTGTGAGTCTGGTGCAGAACATAATTGTAGCGCTTCATTCACTATAAAAAAAAAACTTGCCTCTGAACATACTCCAGGCAGCACTAACATTTGTCACCACAACTTAATTGGGATTGTTTTTTTTTTTAATATAAATGTAATTTCTAGGAGACAGGGTTGAGATGGCAGGACGTGTTTTAAGATGTTACTACAGTTAATTTGTGGTGACTGCGAAGGCCAGAGCATAATTTTCATACTCATCAAATTTGGTAACACCACATGTATGCATGCATGTATGGATGCATCTGGATTCTGTATTTTTCTCAATTCAGGCTTTAATTTCAATTTGTCTTCTATCCGTAGTTTTTTTTTTGTGTTTTTTTTTCAATATGGATGGAAGGCAATTTATATTGTTTATTTGGCAGACTAGGTTCAAACAAATATATATCAAGTTTACTTCTATTTGGGGTCCTTAACATTATTGTAAAAGTTGCCAGTGTAACAAGCTGCATCAATTAGATTTGATACATACAACAGCCAGCCAACAGACAGAGGAGAAAGAGTTAGACCTGGTGTAGTTTGTTCATTACTCCTGGATTTTTCTATTTTGAGACATTTAAAATAGATTTGAGTAATGAATTGAAGCTTTGAGTGTCTGTCATGACTGTCGGTCACTAACACATAGTGTATCACAGTGAGTTTGTGGACGTGATCACAGTGATCGAGTGACGATGATCTCTTAAGCAAGTTAAGCCTTCGAACAAGATAAGCTGAGTTGTTAGACGTGCAGCACAAATGGTTAACAATAAGAGGCAGGCAAGCAACTGAAATGGAATTTCTCTACAAGTGTAGTCAAGTAGTGTGTGTGTGTGTGTGTGTGTGTGTGTGTGTTTGCGTTTAAAACCTTGCATGTTGAGCATTGAGCGACATCAGGTGATGAGGTTATCAGATCCATGTCTATCCATCAGCACAAGTGTATGTGGCAGCGCTATGTGCAGATAGGGAAAGTGTGTGTCTGTGTATGTGTGTGTACTTGTCTGAATACAAGTGTTTATGTGACTTATGCATAAGTCTCTTTTAAGTGGTGGGTATTTGTGGGTGTGTTTGTTTACGTGAGTAAGTATGCCTCTGGCCAATCCATCAGTGCAGTGTGTACATGGCAGCGTGTAGACACATGGGGAAATTTGTAGTGTATGTCTGTGTGTGTGAAAGAGCTTTTGCCAACGCACAGCACTGACGTGGTGTGTGTATTCAATTCTGCATGTGAATTTAAGTGTGTGTGAGTGCCCTTGTGTGTGCAAATTTCCTATATGACTTGTATAATCATCTTTGTAAGTGAGACTAAGTGAGTGTGTGTGTTTGTGGGTGTGTGTGTGTACGCCTCTAGTCTACAACCCAAGAGTCTTGTTTGTATGCTGTCAGTCACTGCAGACAGCCATTGGCTAAACAACACCAGACAGAGGAAATGAGAGAGATGGAGATAGAAGTGGTAGGAAGGAAGAAGAGATGAAAGACAATGGGGAGATATACACATAGGAGATAAAAGGAAGAAAAAAGTGAGACAAAGGAAGTTGGAGACAGATAGAGAGAGCTGCAGGGAGAGAGAGAGAGACAGAGAGAGAGAGAGAGAGACAGACAGAGAGAGAGAGGGCAACAATGGCAGACAGCAAGAGCAGAAACTGAAAAAAGAGGGAGAGAGAGACACAGAGAGAGGGGGATGGGTTCTCAAGGGTGCATGCTTCGTACATTATGAAGGATGAGTCATGAGTATTGAAGACGTGTGCACACACACACACACACACACACACACACACACACACATATATATATATATATATATATATATATATATACATATATAAGCTATAAGCCTCTTTCCCCAAGGTCTACTTGTCGCTTTACAAGAGGTGTTCTTCGGTGTAAAGCTGTCACAAGCTGGTACAAGTCAGCCAGTAGCTGAGAAAATAGTGCACCAAAACTCAAGGCCTTTGCACAATATGAACCAGAACTAAATAAAATGTTATCAACATACAAATAGAGTCTATGAATATAGAGCAGTCATAAATATAAAACAAAAGTGATTCCAAAGAGTGCAGATCGTCTGATGCTCTTAAATGTTTTTCTTTAAAAAGGAAAAATGTCACAACTTCCATGGAAGAAAGTGAGAATATACACAGAGCAAACACAGAGATCAATATCAAATACCCTGTTTGATCCTGATGGATTTCAACAAATACTTATTAAATGCTTAAACAGCATACAAGTACCACATGTTCTATGGGTAAGCAAAGGTAAAGTCAACTTGCATAGTTTCAATTTTACAGGGTTTCTCTATGGGCCCGGGTCGGCCTGCTTGTTTACTGATCGCTTTCTGCCGTATTGGAGCAGTGTTAGGTTACTGCTGATGCAAACCAATTCTTTCCTGCTGTTGCTGCTTCACATCAAAAGCTTTCCACTGACAAACTGGTGGGATGCTTTTATTGTAAAGAAGTTATAGGGAATGCAATGTGTTTGTCACCAAGTTAGCAGAGCTTCATTAGCAGTGCTATTCTTCAATAAAAGCAGGTCTAATCAACCAGATATGGACATATCCTGCACGATTTGGTCAGTGAATCAGTTTTAAATATTGCTGGGGTGAATAGTATAACAGTAACAGTCACAGTGAGTTGAAAAGAGCTGCAGGCGACAGTCTCTTACTGTGGTTTGTGACTAGCACACCTCCAACACGTCATGAAGGTAAACAACCATGCCACTTACTTTCCTATTCATAAATTATGATGTTTTATCATAGGTTAAAATAAGATAGGACTTTATTGATCCCTGGGGGAAATTCACAAGCTACCCAGCATTATATAACGTAATTGAAATTAGCCCCACATTTACTAGTTGCAACATAGTGATAACTTTTAACCATAATTTGTCAAAAATGAAGAGAGCTATGCCTCTTTAAATGGAGGCATACTTAAACCCCAACCTCAAAACTATGTTGTCCAAAGCATCATCAATAAATTGGCAAACAATCAATAGCTGTTTGATATATTGATATCTCTCTGGTTTGGATTCAGTATTGTTTGTACTGCCTTGTGCCATTTTATTCACCTTTCATGTTATGCCACTGAAATAAAGGGAAGCACATGCTTAAAGCTGACATGTTTTCTTCTTCATATATTAGTTACCATCATATATTGCTGATTTTTTTCTTAATTGACAAAAACAAAATCTCACTGCTGCTACAGTAGCTCATAGCAAAAAATCACATCCATGGTCCTTAATGTGTAGAGTTTTCATGTTATCTTGTTTTCTTTCTGCTTTCTCCTGTTGCTGGCCTTAGATTTGAAGCTGGTCCCCAAGACAAATTAACAGCGGACATGTTTTTCTACTTAATTTTACTTGAACAACAGCTTGAGACAACAGGTATATTTCAACCAAAATACTTTACACTTCTCTGTATCATCACAACACAGAAATAGCATACTATACAGTATGCCACCTCTCACAAAGTTACTGACATTGTTTCATAGCTGGAATCTCTACTTTCTTACTTACTTACTCTCCTATTCACAAATTGTCCACTTGCTGACAACAAAAATCAATTGCATTACTTGTCACAGAGAAAACTAAACTCATCTTTTCTCCACTCGTTAGGCACAGATGGCAATAAAACAAATACTATAGAATGAGTAAATCTATTGGAACACACAGTCTTGTGGACATTTAAAAGAGATTCCTCTGACAAATGGAAAACAATTGGTGGATGGTATTAAATTTCTAGCTGTATCTATTTTGTCCCTCAGTGTGATTGTGAAACAAAACAGCGGCGGCATGTAATTTTGCTCTTGGAGGCGGTGGGTGGTGTAATCCAGCCTGGAGTCTGTTCCAGTGACAATGAAGCAACAAAACAACCAGAAAGACCTTTACAGCAATAATGAGGAGGTTGTTCATAGAGGAGGAAAGATATGTCACATTCTCTCTCTCTTTCTCTCTCACTATATCTCATACACACACACACACACACACACACACACACAAGCTAACATACACATGCAGATTGAGTGATGGCTGTTATCAGCATACTTTGGGCAGAAGTATAAGCTTCGTCTAACCTTAACATGTTCAATTAACCTGCAGTAATCCCTCGAGACTGATGGAACTGGCTGAAGGCTGGTTGTCTATTATTGTAAATGGGGAGATTTACATAGCAGTCTGTCTATGTTTGTGTGAAAACTAGATTCACAGTGTCCTCAGCAGGACCAAAGAAATACAAGGTCTTCGAAACGAATAATGTTTGCACCTCCTGAAAAGGAATTTCACCTCTAAAGCATCATAATTACAATATATTTTTAGGTTGGATGCCAATTAGCAACGTTTGTCAGCTATAACAAAGGCCTGGCAATCAGCACTGTGACAAGTGAGTTTTCGGAGGAACATAAGTACCATTTTCGTCAGAGATATAGAGAGACATTAAACTCTTACCAGAGCTTTACTTTATTCAGTACCTATTATGTGTAATGCAATTCTGTGTAATTCTGTAGTTTAGCTAGGCTGGTTTCAGACCTCTGAATCACTGCCCACACCATACATTTGTTCAGTGATTCTAATAGGTCTGATGTTCTGCCAATCAGTGGCTATTTCCACCAGGTGGAGAAACAGTCAACCAATCAGAGCCTTGTAAATGGGTGGAATATTTGTGATGTCATCTTTCTTCATGCTAGCTAGCTACCTAGCTACATCCATGAAATATAGTGTGTAATAACGTTTACTGTTCCTAGCAACTGTGATATGTATTGAATGAAAAAGATGGTGGTGCGACACATACATCACTTGATACAGACGTATGACAAAAAAGTCGGCATGTCATCTAAATGCACCACTTAAAAAACTGTCAAGTCATTTAGAGAATGATAACATGATGAAAACATCTGCCAAACACAGAAAAACTGCATCAAAAGGCAAAAGATGAAACTAACCACATGACGGATACATACATACACACACACATAGATACATTATGTAGATAATAAAGACAAATACCACTAAATGAAAAGGTGATTGGTGCTCGCTATAGTGTTAAAGGAGCTGTTCCAACAGTAAACTATATAAATCCAGTGCCCCATCTTGTATTTAGTATTGAGGTTGTTTCTATCAAAAACCAGCTCTTCATTAGCTAAAATGACAAAAAATCTGGTATCCCTTTGACTACAGCTGCCTGACTATTCAGGGAAATAGCTTTGGCATAATAATAGTGTAACTTTCCAGATTAGTCTGATGATTGCAAAACAAATCATAAACAAATTAAATAAACATACTGAATTGATACAATGCTGGTTGAAATGTGTGCTGTGTAAAAATGTGCAGCCTTGCAGCAATGTGCTACCAGACTGAGCAGGATGGCTTTCTTTTTTCAACCCTGCTGCTGTGACTTCCCTAAAAGGCACATAATACAGATTGATGACACCAAAGTTTATAAAGCGGTTCACAACTTCTGCAGCATAACATCGCTCTTTTCCCACTTTCCCTGTCACTCTTCACTGGCTACTGAAGAATGGCTGTGAAAATAAAATGATACCATGAAGATTCATATTCAAACCCAACATAAAGACCTATGTGGCCAATGGAGATATCTAGTCTCTCTTCTCTTGTGGGCCAAAAAGAGCTTTTGCCATGGGAATTCCTGCCCTTTGTATTAAAACCTAACTATTTATTGTTTTCAGTGGGGATTCTCTCTAAGGTACTGATGATATTCAACTGTGACTCTGTCCACAAAGGCAAATAGCAGGTGTCTGACATATAAATACCAAACAGAAGGTGTCAGTAATGCAGGTGTTCAGAACACCAGCCACCATCAAGGGACACAGAATATGGCAGTGTGCAGTACACCTGGAAAGAAAGCCAAGTATACCAACTCATGCAGAACTGCTGTTACTTTACTGATTATTTACCAAACTTTAAGAGCAACCAGTTAAAATACCCACCTTCATCATTTAATTTTATTATTATGAGGATTTCAATTTTGCTACACACCCATTGAAGTGATCGGATCTATCTGATTCTAAAATGACTATGTAAAAGTTAAATTCAGTACAAATAGCTCCTGTAAGAACAGTGACAGTAGTTTGTTACCTCAACACTTGTATGTTGGTAAGATTCATCGGGTTGTTATATGCAGTTTTCTTGATAAACTGTTTGCTGATAAACTGTATGTAAATTACTGTACCATAGTCAAAGTTGGCTCCCTTACTCAGGAACTCTGCTGACTGGTGGATACATGCACAGAGGCCTCCTGCTGGGTCTGTTGCAAAGGGTTTTTTTTGTCTGACCTTGCAAAGATTGTGTCGATCCCTGTCTTTTTCATCCATAACCTCTATCAATCCCTCACTCAGTAGGCAGTATCCCTTTCTATCTGACATAAAAGAAAGTAAATATGACGCCAGCAGGTGTCAAGAGGGATCCTCCTTCCTCTCTCTCTCTCTCTGTCTGAAACGGTAAGAAATTGGATGGCAAGTTGCTCCCTGTTGGGTGTCAGAGAGGAGTATTTGTATCATCTGTATCTGTCAAATGAAAATGCCTGGTCTCCAAGGTCCTTTCCAAATGGCGAATATGCTATTTGCCCTACACTGTATTGTTTTGCAGCAAAGTCAGACCGGCACAGGGCATTTTAGAAGCAGGGGCAGCTCAAAAACTTTACTCAGTGGAAGCCATCATGAGGGAGAATCCTGTTTCAGTGGGGCTGAAATGCTGGGACATCAACAGTCACTTAGGCTTTATAGTGCTATTGCAACAGCAGGGATGACTTGTCTGATTTCCACTACAGTGCCAAGCAGGGCTAACCTGGTTTGGACCACACAAGCAAGATAAGCAAGCCTCTTTTCCAACACAGATCCAAGAGAACTAGCCTGGTCACATGCAGGTTTAGTCTGGTCTCCTTTACAGTGTTTCTAAGCCCAGAAATCTGTAATCACTGAGCTACAGAATTGTGCAGCGCTAACCTCAGTCAGATGTGTAAGAACATGGCTGGAGCAAAACCAGCAGGACAGGTGTCACTTGAGGACAGGGTTAACAAGTGCTGCACTGCAGGATTAAACAGGGCTACTCCATGCCTGTTTTTCAGAGAAAATGAAAAAGACTAGCCCCGTTTCCATTATGTAACCAAGAAGGGCTCATCTTTTTCCAATACAGGACCATACTGGAATAGATTGGTCCCCAATATCAGATCAAAAATAAAGACTACTCATTACGCTGGTTTATATTTCCCATTTCCATTTCACAGAAGGCCATTTGGCCTCATTATCCTGATTTTTCCTGTATTGTCTCTACAGTGCTTTCAAGGTCTGTTGTACTAAGTTTGCATTGTAATGGTTAGAGCAATTTTCCCTTTGAAATTTACCATCCAGCCTCTGTGACGATGTGAAACTAAGATAAATTAGAGACAGAGAGAGAAAGATTCCCTTGTTGATGACATGAGCAGCTCCCCTGTAAACAGTCATTTTTTTTCAACTTAACCTTCTGCATCCAGTGTCACTTAACACGTTTGGCAGTAACAAATCTATAAACACACATTTAACTTTTGTTATACAACAAGTAGTTCCACCCAAGCCATTTGTGACACACATGTTCCAATAACTAATAATTCACAGTTTACTGTGTTTATTGATTGCTATGCCAGCCAATGATCAGTCATGTTTAGTCTTTTTATGATTTGTCACCAGATACTGTATTGTTTGTTACGCCACCAACATGTCCACAAACTCAGGCTGCACAACATCATCATTGGTATTGCTGCAATGCTCACCCAAGATGTATAAGTAATGTCATTCTGACTCATTAAATGACAATACTTCTCTTGTTATATAGGATCTGTGAGGAGCATGTCCTATCAAAACTTTGATATGAAGGAGACTGGGTATTACCTGGAATGGCATAAATAAGAAGACTGGAAGATTAATGTGCTCACATATGGTCCACGGGCATAACCTCCCTTCTGTTTATGTCACAGCGACAGTGATCGAATACAGCTTCCCAACAAATGAAGGGAATCCCCATTAGACAGCAATAGACAATAAATGTCCACCTACCCTTCTATACAAAGACAAAAGAAGAGGAGGAATCCCCATGATGACACCATTCCTTAATTCTTTTAGCCATCTATCACCATCTATCATCAGTATGTAGAAATCTCTTGTCTTCTGCAATTAAACTGTTTTTCTTTTTTCTCACTTTTGAATGTCAAGTAAATAAATTTGGCCGCTGCCTCTACATAAAATTATTTACACGACCATTGGACCTAAACCAAATCACTGAACATACCTTGTAAAATGTCACAATCTATAAATGAATCAGTGGTCAGGAGATCAATTCACTAACTTCTAAACCATGGCAAAGTCCCTGCATCTGTCTAGCAAGACAGTATTACTGTTTGGTCATAGTGCTACAGTATTATGTGTACTGGTCATTATATACACACACAGAAGAAGCATTGGCCCAAAATATTTTATTCAACTTACTTATTCAACACACATACATGTATATATATACACATACATATTTTTTTCCATTATAGTGATTAAAGTCATGTAAAATTTAGATGCACTTTGAGGTTTTGTGAGTTTCACACTGTGTCATGCTGAAAAATGACTGTCATTGAGAAATCAAGTATTAAATTCAGTTCAATTCAAATGGCTTTATTGGCATGAAAGTTTCAAAAACAATGTTGCTGAAGCATTAAAATACAATTTGTCCAAATATTTTCTTTTGTTAGTGGGCTTCTTGGCTGAAAGCATTTCTTCCCTATTTTCTACCTTTTGCATGTGTTGTTGCATCATAACAGCAAACTCTGACTAAAACCTCATCAACAGCTACACTGTACATCTATAGCAATATGCTCCTATAGAGCCAACTGACTCCAAAACCCAATCCTCAAAACACAGCAATTTCAGCATTCTCCCTCTTTAATGAGTCACGCAGTGAAAAGATGTAAATGAAAATTAACTTAGCTCTTGCTTTTCCCTTTGTGTTGATGCTACCTCTGCCAGTCATTTAACACTTCTTTGTTTTGCCTCTGCTGGGTAGTTGCACCTAGTTGATGATTGAAACCTGTCAGCTTATACTGAAGCTGAAGTGTAACTTAAAAACATGCATATGCACTGAGCATTAGAATTTTGGAGAAAACAAGTTTTGTGCCAGCTATTATTATATTGCCAGCTTCTGATTGGCAACAATAGTTTTAGGGATTTCCACGTTAGTTGGCCTGTCGCTTTATTCAAGAGCCACATGCTGAACAGAAGGTAGCTCTTAGGTGCAGCAGTTGAAGAGATTTTGCTTAAATATTCGAATATTGCTTAATATCACCCAGTATGCTGCACAATTACTGGAACATTCGGTCCTACCAAAAAAGGTTGCTCTAAACTGGAAACTGGACTGGAAAAGCCTGAAGCAAATCTTTTTGTCTTTCTTAAACCTAATAACATACGAGACTCTTTTCAATAGCCAATTATCAAAACTAGGGAAAGGTAAACTGGAAAAAGAACTAAAAAAAATAATGAAAATTAAATATTAAAATGCCAACATTTGAAGTGAAGGTCAGTGTCTGCATCGGCAAGTCTCGGTAGCTTTGGTGTCCCAGTAGTTCTCAGGTTTGATCAAATTGTAATTGTAGGCAAAATACAGTTCGCTTGTATTCAAAGAAACATGTTTATAATCAAAGACAAACACACAAGAGAACCTTTTAATAAGAATAACCTAAAATCAGGTGCAGGCCATTGTTTTGCCTCACTCCACTTTGAACAAAATTGCTGTGTAAAAGGGGCCCTGCACTGTGATCAATTCTTTATTGGATTTACACAGTGGCCAATACAGGACAACTTCCCTTTTAAAAATTAATGTCACACAATGTGGGAAACATAATAATGGCAATAATATGCTGCTGATGAGCCATAATGTACGGGAGCATTGTGTGTGTGTATGTGTGTGTGTGTGTGTGTGTTGTATGTGTGTATTTTGTGAGCAAAACAAAGGAAGCACAGAGGAAATTGACTACAGAGCCAGTTGAAATCAAATGCTTTGTAATCTTCTCACAGGGTTTGTTCCATTGATACAATAGATGCAATCAGATCATCACTTTTATAACTTTTTTCATCTTCCCTCATCACTTCATCTTATATTGTCTCTTCATTTTCTCTCGTTTCCCCTAATCTCATCCACAATTATCATTTGTTCTCTTCACTTCCCCCATTCTCCCTTTTTTCTCTTGTTTACTTTAGTCCGCTCTTTACTGTCTTTCTCATCGCACCTCCAATCCTGTTGTCTGTTCTATTCCTCATTTTCTGCCCTCACTCTTCTACCCCTACTTCCTCTTTTCCATAACTCTGCTCCTTTCTCTTTTCCTTTATTTTCATCTCATACATCACCCCATCACCCATGTCCCCTCATCTTTCAGTCTTCTTCTCCACCAGAAGAGGGCATATCACAGGGAAATATAACTCTTCTCTCTCCTCCTTTTCTTCCTTTTAGAGAAAGGAGGAGGAAAAACAGGAGGAGGACCGGGAAATCAAACTGATCTATTTTGATCCCCTCTGTTTTCAGGCAGGAAGTCTGGCAATCTACCCTACACACACACACACACACACACACACACACACAGATTTTCCACAGAGGATGGGTAGCCTCCAAAGACAAGAATGTAGAGGGGAGAAAAAGCAGAAGGATGAGGGATAAAAGACAGGAAAAGATTAAGCATGAAAAGAGGGGAAGAGGAGGGGAA
>VMKM01002579.1:0-65156 GCA_008360985.2 Macquaria ambigua
ATGACATCCTTATCAGCACCATCAGCCCTCCTTTTCCTCTCAAACCACACCTGGAAGCACTGCGGCACAGTTTTAAAATATTGGTAATATTGAGTATTTCCACTTTGTAAGACTTTATATTTTTGCTTCACATTTCAGAGAGAAATTTTAGACTTTTAATTTAAAATGCATCTCAGGGTTGTATTACTTTTATTAATTAATAATGTTATAAATCCAGAAAATTGTATTAGAATTTAAAATATGATCCTCAAAGTTCAAACAAGACTAAACTGAATATTCTGGTCTAAAAACATCTTTTTACAACTTTAAGTCTTTTCACAGTGAACAGTTTGAACCATAATTGAGCCTGGTGGTAAGATGTTGTGTTATGATATTATTTGAATGCTAAGTTTAATGCAGTTATTATTATTGTTGTTGCAAATATAAGGATATTTTAAAGTTCAGATTATTTTACACTTTATTAGTGTACTTGTCAACTCCTCATAGGAACCATCTGTAACAATGTATAAATAGCTGTACAGAGTATAATGTAGCTCTATGATTACACACATGAACAAATCCTTACAATGTGTTATAAATGTATTTTTAGGGCCCGAGCACGAACTCGTGCGAGGACCCTATTGTATTTCTAAGGATTATTATTATTCTTTGTCCAAGTAAATTGGAGTTTTGAGCTGCTAAACATGCTCAAAATCTCAGATAAATCAGCCCCCGCAGCACGTTTCACCTACATGAACCAAATTTGGTATGCATGTGTATCATGTCCAGACTCACAAAAAAGCCTGTAGGACCCCTACCCTAAACCCAACAGGAAGTCTGTTATGTTTAATAAACTGTTGATTTTTAGGGGTATTTTAGTTTTAGTTTTTATTTAGTACTTTTGCGAACTAGTCCTAGAGATTCTATCAGATTGACTTCAAACTTGGCCTATGCCCTCTAGACACCTTGGGCATGAAAAGTGGCCAAAACGGCTCAATAGCCCCCCCCAAAATTTTCAAAGTCAAAGCCCCCCCACCCTTAAAATTTGACGTAAATGTATGAAATTCAGTTATGGATGCTTCATAAGAGGAGTTATACTTATCAACACACTTTAAAATGCCCTTGTATTTGCTTACAACTACATTATAGTGTGTTATTCATGTTATTTCCGTTGTACCTTTACCGTATTAAGTGTTTACTGCTTTAAATGTTAAATAGGTGGAGTTCAAATAAATGCACAAATACATCCATGACAGCTTGCGATGCTGGAAGTAAGGACAGTGAAGAAGCCCTTGAAGACAGCGCAAACTGGATCAAGTCTCTTTGGCATTACAAAATACTGTAATTTGCATAGCAAGAATAATACACGTGAAAGTTCTTAGCTAAGTTTGTATCCTGAATAGCGTCGCCGAACGGGAAAAGTCCGGCCTGGTTTTGTTTCCGCGGGGATTTATTTGTATGAAACCCCGCGTATCATGTGACGCTGAGTTTACAAATACAAGCTAAATCCGCACAAACTACAGCTCGTACTTAGCGGTGAATTTTCCGTCTGTGTTTGTGGAAGCTTATTGAGCTACTTAGCATCCAGACTACGATGTCTCGTGAGTATTGTAATTGTTTTAGCTGTTAGCAGTTCGCTTATATTCCTTTTATCTTGTGCTCATTTGTCAACATGGAGCAGACAGCCAGCGTCAACGCAGATCCTGTTCAGCGCTCTGGTATTAATGGTGGGTCTGTTATCTGTCGGCGGTGTGTTAGACTTGACTGATGCATATCAAATTACAAACCTCATTGTCATATGAGTCGCTAAAGGTCCTGATATCTATTGTTTATAGGTCGTTGCTGCACACAATGGCGCAACTGGGCTGGATTTTGGTGAGTGTTTTAAACAAGCTGAACGTCTAGTTTTCAAAACCAAATACATAAGTACTTGGTACAGCTTAGTTTCCCAAGACATACTATTTAAAGTAGTGCTGCCAGTTTTCATAACTACATTTATAGTGTCAATACAGTAAAGTGGCAGGTAAGCCAGTAGTAGATATAAAGTGAAAGGAGTGCTGACTGTCAAACTAATGTCCAAACCAATGCAGCCCACAGCTTCCTCTTAGTGTTGACTTGCTGTTAGCAGTATAGCATGTATCCATCCGCATCCACAGACTAATGGAGGGAACAGTGAACTTTTTATTCATATTTAAGAAGTGAAAGCCTCCTTACAGCTGCTGACAACTTAAATAATTGAAGATGTATGTATTTTCAATCAATCATTTTCAACTTAAATGTCATGGTAAAGAAATATACAACAACATAAGGAGGAAATGTTTATTAGTCACAAATAGTTGGTGAAATCTGGTTCAAGTGCTAATTAGTGCTACATGTAGGAAAGGTAAAAACGGGATTCATTTATTAGTGCCCTTTTTCAAACGAACATTAGAGCAGGGTGTCATATTCCAATACTCTTTTTGAGTACCAACTGAGATAGGTCAGTAAAATTGAGTGTCAAAAATGGTCAATTATCAAAAGTTGGCATTGAATTCTGAGCCTCGTTTACCTGTATTTTTGTCATATATTTTCTCATCTAAATGATATATCTTATTTACATTTTATTTCGGGAAAGTTCCTGTAAAGACAACATTAACACGGATGCATTAAGAACTTTGGCATGAAGCGACCATTTAAAGGAATGTTTATATTGCTTAAATTAAGGTCATGAAAAAGGTATGTAAGCAGCACTGTAGTGTTAAGAAAAAACCTCTTTCAAGTTAAATATGGGAAGAGGGTGGGTACGGGTGAGGTGAGAAAGGCCTTGGACAAAACTGAAGTGCGCACAACATGCTTACATAAAGCTTAACTTAAAAGATTAAAGCTTTCTTAAATCAGGGTTTGCACAAAGTCTTGAAAGTCTGGAAATGCTTAATTTTAACCGTTATATTTTCAAGGTTAGGGATATGCTTGAATTCGAATATACCCCTGGATAAATGTCTGATTTTCAATATAATCTGGTGTTTCATGATCTACACAACCACTCATGTAAACCAAAAATCGTTTGTTGTCTCCTGGCATTTATAGTAATAATTAAAGGCATCAAGAGTCTGGACATTTTTGGTTTAGGTACCTTGAAAGTACTTGAATTTTACTCTTAAAAAGCTGTACTAACCCTGTAAAATGTACTATTGAGAGCTCGTGTTTGTTGGTGTTTTCTCAGAGACAAAGCTCTCAGCCAGAGGCTTAGTTGTCAGTTATTGATGCATCTGAAATCTGCTGACCCTGTGTTATCTGTCTTCTGATTACCTCCTCAGGCTCCTTGGATTGTGCAACAACTTTGCTTATGTGGTAATGCTGAGTGCCGCCCATGACATCCTCAAAAAACAAGAGTCAGGAAACGCCACGGTATCTGTAAGAAGATAAATTAGCATTTAAATATTTTGTTTTAACACTGACCCTTGTTATTGGTAATGGCTTGAAGCTATAACATCTGTATGGATATAAAGCCATAAAGCTAATTATTCACTTTTTACTCATTTCTTTTCTCTTCTTTTTTTGATTTCTAGACGGCAGCCACATCAGCCGTGGATTTCCAAGGTGGGAACAGCAGCAACAGTAGCCGCTATGACTGCAATCCTGTCTCTACTGCGGTAAATGGAGATTCACTACACAACGCCAAATGACCCTAACCAGTCCGTATGTTGACAGAGAATTACTCGTTTGTAAAAAATGGTGACTCCCTTTTAAACACGTTTTTAAAAAAAGCAAAAAATAAAAATGAGTAAACAGGTACTGAAACTAAAATGACAATAAAGCTAGAAATGAAAGTACCAGAATGGATACTCTATTCAGCTCTCAGTACTGCAGAATCCCACAGTGTTATGAGGCTAAAATGGAGTGAAGTGAAGCTTGAACAGAGAAACACACCCAATCCACAAAAACAAGGGATTCTAACAGACATATATTGTAACATATAATAATAATAATAATTTATAATAATCATTTTATATAGGGCACTTTTCAAGCAAAGGATTTACAGAACAATAATTTAAAAAAATCTAATATAAGAGATGATCTCATATAAAGCAGATATATATTGATCTCAGATAAAGGATAGAATGCCAAAAAAGAACAAACTCTTGAATTTAAACAGATGAAAAATATATGGGAGTTCATATAAAAATACTAAAATGATGATGCTGAAACAAGCACAATTAAGATATGTATAAACAATACATTTAAAATAAAACACCATAAAATAGTAATAAAAAGAGGAAATATGAAAGTGATGTGATAATGGAAGAAGACAACATTTTTAAGTGTAAGCCATCTTGTAAAAGTGAGTTTTAAGGAAGCACTTAAAAGCTGTAGTGGGTGGGTCACCCTTGGTTTTCAGTCTGGTCGCTGGAACAGTTAAAAGGTTTTGATCAGCTGGTCTTTGGGGCCTGGCTGGCCTGTAAGGTGTTGTATGTTCTTTATTATAATCTGGAGCCAGACCATGGATGGCCTGTATGTAATTCATAAAATTTCAAAATGCTTTCTAAGCGTAATGGGCAGCCAGTGCAGTGATGCTAAAATTGATATGTGATATGACAGGACCTCCTAGATTTACTGTATATTACCACAACACCCACTTTAGGAACCATTGCTTTAGGCAACAATAAGAAATATTCCACAGAAATGTAATACTGTTCCTTCAGCATTTCTTCTTTGGCACATCATATTTGAAATATAAGCAGCACTCATGATTTAACAGAGGACATCACATCACACTGTTCACACTGGCTGTTGAGTGACAGTCCTGATGCTTCTCTCCTCAGGCGGTGCTGTTAGCTGACATCCTCCCAACACTCGTCATCAAGCTGCTTGCTCCCTTTGTGATCCACAAACTGCCTTATGGGTAAGACAGTGGTTATCACTAAGTTGTAAACCTGTTCATAAAAAATCAAGGCTTGGTTAATTGTACAAAAACATTTTTTTATAGCACAACCTGATTATTTACAAAATGATTTTAAATGGGAACAAAACAGCCGATTTCAACACGCCGCCAATAATTAAAGTTTTGGTTCACCCAAATAACAAAACATTTTCTGTACCTAGCCACGGAGACAGTTTTACCTGCAGGTTAAAGCCATTCCATATTTTGAATATCCAGCAGCCATCCCATCATTCAGTGTTATTCAGAAACATTTTGGCACTAGATATTTAAATGCGGTGTTACTTTGGTGCATCACATTGCTTTTTGTCGCTGTAAATGTTCAAATAGTGGCCAAGAAGAGGCCTTTATGTGGAACAGGCTTATATCACAGATAGGAGTTTAGGGCTGCAACTAATGATTATTTTCATTAGTGTTAAATCTGCCGGTTATTTTCACGATTAATCGTTTAGTCTATAAAATGTCAAAAAATTATGAAAAATGCTCATCACAGTCTCCAGATCCCAAAGTGACGTCTTCAGATTGCTGTTTTTGTTCAACCAACAGCCCAAAACCCCAAGACTCTTCATTTACTGTCAGAAATGACAAAGAAAAGCAGCAAATCCTCACATTTAAGAAGCAGGAACCAGAGAATGTTTGACTTTTTTGCTTGAAAAATGACTGAAACAATTAATCGATTATCAAAATAGCTGGCAATTAATTTTCTTTCAATCGACTAATCGTTGCAGCTCTATAGGACTTTATTCCACATGTCCCCTGTTCCCTAGTTAGTTCCATGTTTACCTGTTGTCTTGACAAATTTAGCATAATGTACATTCGCTGTTTTTGTGTCGCAGTTAAGCTGCTGCCAATGAAACTCAACGCTTCCTTGGTTAATGGTAACACAGATGTTTCTGTGTCTTCCAGCTGCTCTGTGGCGTAATGCTTCCCTTTCCTGATGGGCATTTATTTTTTTTTAATGTGCTGGAATCGTTTCGTTCCACTGATGGTAGCTTATCAAAGTGGGTCCATTTTAGTATAGGTAGTTTCATCCTTGTGCTGGGGCGGCTGAGGCTCAGGAGGTAGTGCGGGTCGTCCATTAATCCCAGGGTTGGCGGTTTGATCCTCCTGTCCACATGTCCAAGTGTCCTTGGGCAAGACACTGAACCCTAAGTTGCTCCCGATGGAGGCCAGCACCTTGCATGGCAACTCCATCACCATCTACGTGTGAATGTGTGAATGAGACCCATCTGTAAAGCGCTTTGGGAACTGTTAAGGTTACAAAAGTGCTATATAAGTGAAGTCCATTTACTATACATTACTATTTGAAATCGGCCATTTTTGTGAATACCAGCTTTTTATTTACAGTACACCCAGACTGTTTCAAAAATGTCACTTTATGTGGCTTGTATGTTGTGCAGTCTGTAAGTAATTGGACAGCGACTTGTTAATACAGCAAAAAGAATATTGTAGAAATAAAGGCATGGTCCTTTAATGCTTTTGTACTACATGAGTATTGTACTGTATTGTAAATGCCTAATTCCTGTTTTTCTAGTATCCGAGTGTTGTTCTGTGCCATCATGGCAGCAACAAGTTTCCTCCTCGTGTCCTTCTCCTCAGCTGTGTGGATGAGCATTCTTGGTAAAGCTGCCATTTTATTTTTTTTACAGAAATATTATTAATTTCAGTCATAGCTTTTCTCATTATTGGTGGTTGAACTGATGATGGATTAGATACAGCTCTTTCAGCTCATCTTTTGCCTCCATTTCATTTCCTGTCATCTCAGCGGGATCAGCTGCGGTTATAACACAGAAATGTGATACCATTTTAGTCTAATCATGACCTGCTGCTAGAAATACTTATCACCGTGCTAACACTGATCAGTGAACTGATGTTTGAGTTCGTCTGTATCAAAGGACTTTAAGAGAAGGAGGCAAATGAATCTAATGAAGCAGTCAGTTACAGAACAGAACTATGGTATTATATTAGGCAGCAGTTTGATACCAAGGTCCTCTTCCTGGCCGGACAGGGCCAGATTAACCCCCTAGGAGGCCCTGGGCTGAAAATGAGCTATGGGCCCCCCATATACAACCCTGTTGCTCCCAGTCTGTGCACGGTGTATACAAAAACTACAGTTGTGACATTTCACCTGTCAGTAGTCGTGTTTCCTTTCAGTTGTCAAGCGAATAACAATTTAATTCTTCTTTCGTATCAAACAAACATTAAGTCCCCCTGTGGTTATTACCTTTCTGTAATTCATGAGCATTTTAAAGGCATCTCTGTCCTTCCCCACTCGACTCACTCGGATGAACCTCTCTGCCACTGTGTTTCCAGGAGTGATCTTTGCCAGTATCAGCTCTGGACTGGGAGAACTGTCCTTCCTCTCTCTCACAGTCTTCTTCAGCAGGTAAACTTATTTGTTCCTTGCTTTCCAACCTCATATAACTTTCTCTAATCCATATAAGTTGAGATGAGAGGAGAAAATCTAAACTGAACAGATGACATACAGTAACTGTAAGGTAGGTTGAGTGTGTTAATAGAAAAGGGCTTCAAAACTGAGAAGATGTTAAAAGAATGTATTATTTTTACATGTTTTACTACGAATTTATGAATTTACTTAAAATCATTTCCAAAGTTTTACCTTTGGCGTCCTGACAAAGTTTTGTTATTGCTTTGTGATGCAGTTGTATGGAAGCCTATTTATGGTAGGAAAGAAATAGAATAGATTCAATGTTAGGAAAGTCATAAATAAAAATAAGTATAATACTAAGACAAAAATATGAGATAGTAAGTTAAAATTCTGCCTTTTTACACCAAAGTTTAAAAAAGTCAAATATAAGTTAGTTTCCTATCATTTTGATTTACCATGTTTTTTTTTTATTTTTAGTATTCCTAACTTTCCACCCCTTTTCTTTCTGTTCCTGGTGTGAACAGAGGCTGTTTTAAGAAGTCTTTCTTTTTTGGAAACTTTGAGGAAAATCTGACATCCTAAATTTCGGAATTTTGCTAGTGAATGCAGTTTTTTGGCGCTTAATATCCCCGATATTAGAGTTTCCTTTAATGGAGAGGCTTCAGAACAGTCTCTCTTTGCAACCACAATGCCATGTGTGAATAATGTGACCTACAGATGAACCTATCCCAAATTTCCCATTTCCCATTTCCCATCCCAAAATTGGGAAATTGGCAGTAATAATGTAAAGTAGCTGCTGAGGGTCTAACAAACCATCTGTACACATGTCAGTGTGTTCATGTTGTGTTTTTGCAATATATCGGCCATTAAATGCACTATGATGTGTCTTATAAAGATATTTAGTTTGGATTGTAAACAGTGGTTTCCCACCTGCCTTAGGGATGTACTGGGAGGGTGGGGCTCGGGTACTGGTGGTGCTGGTGTTGCTGGAGCCTTCCTCTACTCAGGCCTCACCCAAGCCGGCCTGTCACCCAAGATCACACTTCTCATCATGCTGGTGGTCCCGTTTGCTATGTTGATTAGGTAAGTGTGGAAATACAAAATTCTGTATTTGTTACCATTCATTCTGTATTTTAGTCCCTTCAGTCTCACCTTCCAAGCGCTGTCACATTAAATGTAAATACCTGCCAAAAATCATTTCCACCATCCACAATATGATTTAATTTCTGCTTCAGCTGATATTTGAAGGTTTATAGAAGCAATGTACAAAACAAATTTAGTAGAAAATCTTTTTTTTTTTTGTCAGCCTGATCTTGTAACTTCGTTCCCTAAATGTTAGACCTGATGAGGATTTGACATATTTGATATATGATTGATGGAGAACAATCAATACCAAATGATTTGGTCCAAATATAGTCCCATTGTATCTGGTAAACATCTTAGTTTGTTAAGTTCTGACTCACCCAGCCCCGTGTGTATAGACAGAGCATAGACAGGCAGATTCTTGTGCCCATGCATGTCACTCATTTCACTTTATTTACAGCTGGAGCTGCACAGTTACAATGGTTTTTGCACTTTGTCATGTTTTGTTTTACAACTTTGAATCACAGTGTATGTAATTAGGATTTTTGAATCTAATCAACAGAAAGTGGGGGCAAGTGAGAAAAACAAATTCCAGTGATCCATTTTCTAAGTCTGATCTAAATTGTTTTGTCTCCTGTGTTTATGACTCAAGAACAGGATAATCTTTTTAAGTTCCTTAATTTTTCTTTTTTATCTGTGAAAAACGTGTTTATTGTCATTTCGGCCACAAGAGACTGAAGTTCACCACTACCCCATGTTTTAAATAGGACTAAAATCATTCATGTTTTCATCCAGGTGAGTTTTAATTAGTGCAGATTAAAATACATTTTGACAGTATGGTTACCTAACTTGCTAACACACAATATACAGTACTATGTACCTTATGTTTAGTGGATGGGGAAATTAAAAATCAGCTGGAAGAAAACATGAAAGCTTTTAGTAACTTAGAAGACTTGAAAAAAAATGATCCTGGCAAAACTTATTTTTTTTCACCTACTAAAACTTTTTTTCCACCTGTTTTCACAGATGAAAAACAAATTAAGGAACTTAGAAATGTTACCCTGGCAAAAACTTTTTTTCACCTGTTCTTAAGTCATAAACACAGCAGAGAAAACGATTTAGATCAGATTTATTTTTCTCACTTGCCTCTCATGGCTTCCGTAGAAAGTTTAAAACAGTAAATATAAAAAAATCCAAAGAGAGTGACATCTCTTTATAAACTCTGTTATTGAACAACAAGATGAGTACAATTTGGGATTCCACAATCAATTAAACCTGATTCCCCATCACATGTTTTAGCTTTTTTCTCTGTTCATTCCTGCTCTTGTTTTACTCTCAATACTAATGAAATTATTCTTCCTGGCTTCCTTTTGCTTAACCCAACATCACCACTACCAGCTATTTCTTCCTGCTGGATCCTCCACCTACATTACCTCAGTGGAGAAGCAGGGAGACAGAGTATACAGCTGTGGGCTCAGAGGAGAGACAGCAGCTGATGGATGATTCAGAAGAAGAGGAGCAGGAGACATCAACCCCAGGTACATGTCACACACTCAGTGCAACTCACACTACAAATGATTACAAAAAAACACATAATAAATTAATATAATTAAAAATCATTTGACATTAAAATACAGTGAACAAATCGAGTAAAACCAGGACTAGAAATGCACCGATGCAATAATAATCAAATACTAATCTAACGGCAGAGTTTAACATTAGCTGCAATTGTGCAATACATTCATTTGGAAGGCCTAAGAGCAGTGCATTGCTATAATCTAATCATCTGATAATGAAAGCATGTGTCAGTTTTGTGGGGGAGGGAAAAAAGTCTTAATCTTAATTTTGCTTTTAGGGTGATAAAAGGAAGTGTTTGTTTCATTCCATGTATGCACTTCAAACTTTAAATGAGTCATTACAGTAGACACCAGGATGTCTTGAGACTTTTGGGATCAGATAACCTCAGTTGGCCCCATTTGTTTTATCTTGGTTGGGTGGGAGGACACTGTGTGTCGTTCAGATATGTATGTGTGCATTGGAAGCGATAAAGGGATCTCTGTGGTGAAACAGATAAATGTTGGATGTTATCTGCTCTGTGTGGCAGTGAAAGCTGATATCCAGGTTTTGTATGTTGGACTTGATTTTTATATTTGATATCTACACTTTGTACTCAGTGTAAATAAGATAGCTTTGGGTTTTTTTCATTTTTTGATACAGCTAGGCTAGCAGTTTCCCCCTGCTTCCATTCTTTGTGCTTAGCTTGGCCACAAAGTCAGACATGAACAAGTCATTGGACTGACCCTTTAAACCTGCAATATTTGATTATTTTTGGCCTCTTATGGGCAGCAGGAACAAGCTGTGAACACAACATTGACATATCAACACCTTTTAAGTTCATATGGCAAATTTGTTAGCAAACAGTTGCTTATTTACACATCCAGCAGACACAGAGCAACATTAGCATTCATCATGAGTCGTGTTTGTGTCCACCTGATGAATTTAAATCCAATATTAACTCTCTTTTAGCTTAGTTTTTTCTCCACCACCTCCTGAAAGAAATGTCTAAATGCTCTACTATGTTCACCAGCTAGAGGGTTAATCAGAGATTTTTTTGATGAAAACAGCTCCCCAGTGTGTCCCAAAACAACTCTATGGCAGTGACAGTGAATCAAAACAGTAAAGTTCAAGGCTGGAAAACCAAAACTTTGAGCTGAAAGGTGCTAAAACACTCTGTAGACCTGATTACAGCCACTTTAAATACCACTAATTCAGTTCTAGACCACCTGACGAAAACCACCAAAATGAGCCAGTATTTGATGTTCGTCTCTGATCTGCAACATTTTTCATGTTTTTGGGGTGTGCATGACATTTAAATTAATTGTTCAACATTTTTGGAACTACACGTTATTTTCTTTATTTCCAAGAATGAGACGACATAAATCTCATGTCTGTGTGTTAAGTAGGGAGCTGGGGCCAGGACGTGGTTAGCCTAGCTTAGCATAAAGACTGCAAACATGGGAAACAGTCAGCCTTGCTCTGTCCAAAGTGGAAAAAAATGCACCTACCAACAGCTCTAAAGCTCAGTAATTAACATGCTGCGTCTCGTTTGTTTAATCTGTACGTAAACAGAAATGGTGCTGGCTATTTATTGATGAACAACAGCCGGGCGCAGTGACTGTGTGCAGCTTCCTGATGTCTTGTCGTCAAAGTGAGGTTACCAGGTTTGGCACAATGTATGTAGCCTTTGTAAAGACTTAAACCTGTATTTACTGACCAAAATCTGGCAACCTGCAATATAGCCGGAGACGCTGCACAAAGGTTCTGGGCAGATGGATAAACTCAATAAATAACTCCTACACATAACACCCCTAAAAGGGTTGTTTTTAAAAAGATTTTAGCAAATAAAAAAGACTGAGAGGTGCTTGCAGGTGTGTTTCTTTTTAACTTCAGACAGATAAGGCTAGCTGTTTCCCACTACCTCCATTCTTTATGCTAAGCTAGGCTAACCACCTCTGTACATAATGCATGCATAATGAAGCATGTCAGTGGCTCCGGAACACCGCGAGAGGCTACGACATGTCTCCACTTCCTCCCACTATACAATAATGAAGCCAAAATATCCCGGATACGGGAGCTGCCATCTTGCGCTGGTGATGTCATTTGGAGTCAGACACCCGCCCGAACCAATCGCGAGCATACCACAAGTTGTCAATCATGACGTCTCACCCCCTTTTTATAGCATCAAATAACTCATTAAAACCAAACTTATCAGAAAAATGAACACTTGAACAAACATCAGCGTGAGAAGAACTACCTAAAATGACAGAAACCATCTTTGGGAACATTTTATTTGACATGGAGGGGGCGGGGTTTATTACCTATACTGCAGCCAGCCACCAGGGGGCGATCCAGATGTTTTGGCTTCTTTATACACAGTCTATGGTTTCAACAGTTGACCTTCAGTAACCAGAAATGACATCAGTAAAATGCACAAAAACGTGTTTGTGTTTACCAGCCTGTCTGCTGTATGATGTTTTTTACCAAAAGATAGCAGAGAGTCAAAAGATATGAAGATATAGAAATGTGAGTCCAGCTTTCTCTAGATGGAGCACTGGTTCCCTTCTCTTGAGGAGACAGAATTGTGTTTTACCTTTGAGTTTGAGTTCATCTATATATATGGATGGTGGAGTTTCTGTCTGAATTACTGCCACTTCTTCCCCCTGAATGTAGCAGAGATCAGGACCACTGGACCTCTCATTTTCACAGAGAAACTGCACATCGTCAAAGTAAGCGCGCTCTTTCCTTTAGACTTGAGTATTTTAGTATTTGTGTGGTTACACTATTAATCCTCTCGGTTCCTGTGAGCAGGGCTTGCTGAGGTTTGTGTTTCCCCTGGGGCTGGTCTACTTTGCCGAGTACTTCATCAACCAGGGCTTGGTAAGTCCTCACATTCATCTCACTGCATGCTGTTAAGCCAAACTCAGCATCCTTCTGGTTTAGGCTGTATGAGATGTCATGTTCATGTATTTGGAGGCCATTTGAAAATATAGCAAGTTTGTGATAATATTGAGGCCAGAATAATGTCGACATTTTCTTTTCCAGATGGAACTCCTGTATTTCCCCAACTTTTTCCTGTCCCATGCCGAGCAGTATCGCTGGTCAGTTAGCCTCACTAGAATAATATTCTGAAGGAATGGCTTTATTTAAATTGTAATAAAGTCTAATGACGGTGACTTGAATTTGGTTATTGATTGTGTATTTGCTCTCAGGTACCAGACGCTGTACCAGGTTGGTGTGCTGGTGTCTCGGTCCTCCCTGTGCTGTGTGAAGATCAGGAAACTGTGGGCTCTCTCTTTGCTACAGGTGAGAAATACAGTGTCAAGTAACAATCAGCAGAAAAGGGTTTGGCTTTATTTCCTAAGATTAATCACAGTTCATATTCAACATATTTACAAAATCTTAACTGCCGACATATTTTTAGTTGGATAGTCATTTCCACATGTGGCAGCTAAATAAGGTTGGGGAAACACCCTGGTCAAGGTTAAATATTAAAAATGAGTAGCTTGGTGAGGTGCAGTAATTACCTACAGTTTATTGGGTAAATGTGCATTATATATGTAGCTTGAACCTTACCACATTATACTGTATATAAGCATTAGAATACAGACAGTAACTGTGCAGTATTGCAAAAAAAAAAAAAGAAATGTGTACCTAAAGAGTGTACGAACATTAGCATGGTAACATAGTAGTAGGTTCAGTCTCTACCTGGTATTTAGAATGTAAATATGCAGTAAGTACACGTCACAATTGTAATGAACTGCAGTGAGCACAATTGAATACTATAGTTATTAGCAAGGCTTGAGTGTGTAATAGGACAATGGGAATGGGACATTTTGTTCTACTGTAGTTCTTGTAGTAGTTGAATAGTAGTCTTATAGTTAAATAGTCTTTTAGTAGTTTTTATTTTAGTATAATTAAAATACCTTATCCCCACCGTCGTATTGATATCAATTGACACATTAACTAAATAATTAGTGGCAGAACAACGTGCAATCTATTGGCTCGCTTAATTAATACCTCTAGTGGGCAACGGAGAAGGCTGAGGCTCAGCAGGTGGAGTGGGGCTGGCTGGCTTTGAGATCAAAGGTCCATGTGTATTTTTGACATACTGTAGGTAGTTTTTAGTAGTGTTTATATAGTCCCCATTGTCCATTTTTTACCTAACCCACACCCAAAAGTACTGTGCTGTGCACAGATGCTAATTGTCATGCCACTAGACTGATGATTTCTCTCCTTTTCCTGTCTTTTCATGTGCATTGATATTTCATTTCTAGAGTGAATTGGTTGTATTTTTGAGTTCTACTAGTGCCCAGTGCTTTAGGACTGCTGAGGGTATTCATGTTCAGTTTGATATTTGTACTTATTGACTGTTGCAAATTCAGTGCTGCGTCATCAACGCTCAGCTGCCATGTCTGGTTAAAGCCACCAGATGTCACTGTTTATACCATAGGTTGGTAATCAGTTTGTATAGAAAGGAAGTTTTGTGGTCTCTGGTCTACTATGGTAATAGTCTTCTACGTCTTCTTATCATTAATAGTTGGCCAAAAAACAAATATCTGTAACAACAGAACAAAAGCATGCAGGCAATCAATGCGATCTGCCATCTTGCTACTACTGTTTACTTCCGTTGTACATTGTGCAACGCCCTCCATTGATGACGCATCCTTGATTACAATGGTTCCCCTCAGAACTGGTGGAAACGTGGGCTTGTTCTCTAGACAGCACCAAGGTTCCAAGGATCCTGAACGGAACCAGTTCAAGAACCAGAGCTCATTTGGTGGAAAGAGGGCATCACTGGTGAATGTCAAATATGCACCAGCTTAAAACTGAATATTGACCCCTTGCTTACAATAGTAACAGGTACAGTGATAACCCACAGAGGTAGGTTCAACTTGTGACTGCAGAGCCATCTGTTTTTCAGTGCAGTTAGTTTATGTCTTGTATAAAAGTGCTGATTGCCAGGCTCTCTGTTCTCCATCTCCCCTCCCCTCTGCCCTCCACAGGTGGTGAATGCAGTGCTTCTTCTGTTCGCAGTGAATTACCAGTTCCTGCCCAGTGCCTGGCTAGTGTTTATTATTGTCCTCTATGAGGGTCTGCTGGGTGGAGCTGCGTATGTCAACACCTTCTACTTCATCAGCAAGGAGGTCAGGTCACCTTTCTATCAGCTGGTTTGTTATTCAGGGTATCTGTGTCATTAAAAGCAGCTGTTTGCTGGTAATGCAAACTCAACACTTCCTTAATGTTAACCTGTTGCCATGATAAAATCAGTATAAAGTACATTTCTACAGCATTAAATCCATCAGAACAACAGACTCACATCAAACTTACCACTCTGCTGCTCGCAGGTTCTCTTCTCTAACAGAAATGCTGATTTCATTCACTATTTTTTCCCAACTGCTTCTACATGATCAAGCTACTGTCAATGGAACTCAATACTGGTGTTGAGTCATTGATATGTCACTGATAGGAGCTTGACGCCATTCACAAATTGGCAAAGTGACAGCAATTGGACATAATTAGCAGAGAAAAAATATATTTCTGTTGAGAAGAGGACGAGAGAGCAGCAGAGTGTTGAGTGTGACATGACTGTTGTTGCATTAATGAAGTTAGTGAAAATTCACTTTTCTACATATACATAATGTATGTGTGTGTGTGTATGTATGTATGTATGTATGTATGTGTGTGTGTGTGTGTGTGTGTGTATGTATGTATAGATAAGGTGGGAAAAAAAGTATTACGATATGATACATTGCCATATCACCCTGCTCTATGTACAGCTGAGTTGTAGCTGTGTTGTTTGTCATTCTACATTAAATGTCTAGTGTGTGTTCATCCGTTTTTTTCTCCCACAGACTGAAGACAGACAGAGGGAGTTTGCCATGGCTGCTGCCAGTGTAGGAGACAGTCTGGGCATCGCTCTGGCAGGACTCGTAGCTTTCCCCATCCACAGATACTTCTGTTCCCTATGACCCAGCCCACACACTGACCAGCAGCATGAATAAGCAAGACGTGGGTGCGTTCCATTTGAGGGATTTTTTTAAAAATCTGATACGAGTTAGAGACCATCTGACAAAAGCAGACTTTACTCCTACATAAAAAATATTGACTCCACATACTGCATTCAATGCAGATTCCTAATAACCATCAGAGAGCCCCCCAGAGAGAGGTGGACTCACTTACTAACTTATCCTTTTCACCGACTTCCACTGAACTAATGCTGCTTTTTGGGATACACACACTGGGCCATGCTGTGAGCCTGTCGCCTGCAGAGAAAATCTGATTATGCTGTCATAAAAGTTCAGAAAATGTCCATAGCTTGTTTTGCAGACCAATATTGTTTGTGCACTAACCTTGATGACAAATAACAACACGTTTCCTGCAGCTGCTTCATAAGAAAAGCCTTCCTGTGGTTAAATGGTGAAAAGGTTTCCATATGAAGCAGCTAAAGCAGGACAGGAAATGTTCAGTTTACAGCAGCCGTAGTTTAACTGAAGAAATGCAGTGTGAACAACACACATCTCAAAAAAACAAAGCATATGACATAATCTGAATATCTTTTTATGACATTCACAGTTTATTTTAACAGGGTTTACTAAACAGGAGTGTTTCTGAATGGATGGACAGAGTAGAGCAGCTCATCTTCAAAAATAACACCTGCTGTTTATTTGTCTCATCATATAGTTTGAGGAGCTTCCTGTTGGTAAATTATACAAAATGACGTTAAACTTTAAAACTAAAAAACTAAACTAATGGTACAATAAAATGATCGGCAGTGAAGGTCTTAAAGCTTAAGGTTTTAAAGCTTATGCTGATGGTGTGAGATATTTAATCTCTATTATGCCATTATTACATAGGGATGTGGTGTACCCGATACTGAACTGACTGTTGCAACACCACTACAACATCATTTTTGACTGAACACAGTGGAAGTAAAAGTAACAGAGTTGCTTCTCTGAACAGAAGACTCTGCTTCATTAAAACAAGAAAAGTCCCATCCAGAAGTTAGAAGTGCCCAGGAGATGAAATTGTTTTGTGGTGCCTTTGAGATTCTTACAACCAGGTTGAATCAGGTTATTGCTTCTTTAACTGACATTTGTTGTTACTTTTTTTTGTTTTGCCTTTTCAGTCACTGGTACTGTTAAAACAGGTCATGATTGAAGTGACCAAAAATGTATTTTACTGTAAGGTTCAACCAAAGATATCAAAGGTCTTTTTATGTGGATTAACATTTTATATTTTATATACTGTAACATTCTGGAAAACAGGACAATGTCCAGAGCTTTTAGATGCTAATTATTTTACATTTAGATTAAGTCAGTGACGAGGTGTTGTAACAAAAGACACTGGGAACATTTTTTTTGGGCGGGGGGGTGGGGGGGGGGGTGTCTGTCAACATTGTTAACGTCACCAAAACATTTAGCCTTTGTTAGCACGTTTTGGATCTGTTTTCTGAAAGTAATGTAAGTACACTTGGGTTAAAATGTGATTTTACAAGTAGCTGTAATTATTATAATAATTATCAAATAAGAGCCACCATGTCCTGATATATTTTGTCCACACCGTTTTGTCTTAAACATGTCTCAAACATGCACATTCCTCCTGAAATTTGAACTACCAACATTTTATATTATTATTATTTATTATACAAAAAATTTAATTTTTTGAAGTGCATTTCAAAATGTGGTCTTTGTTATAAAGTTAGCCAATACGATACTGTGACTGTACTGTGATTATTGCTTCTGCTCATTTGAAATTACATAGCATGGTGTTTGCCCATGAGGTCATAGTATTTTGGATAATGTAGGGCCATCTGTTACTGAGTCACTCAAACACAACATATCTGCCTGCAGATATAATTGAATTATTATATCTGTATCATTCAAAAGCATTTTGCTCTAAAAGACAACTGAGGATAGCTGCTTTCATAAGGGCTGCAACCAACATCAGAAAAGTGAAAAATGGCCTTTACAATTTCGTAAAGCCCATGCTAGTTTTGTTCGACCAACAGTCCAAAACCCAAAAATAGTCAGTTTACTATCACATAAGAAAAGCAGCAAATCCTTACAATTAAGAGGCTGAAAGCAGGGAATTTTTTGTTTGTTTGTTTGACTTAAGCAATTAACGATTATAAAAATTGCTGAATAGTTTTCTGTCAATTGACTAATCGTTTCAGCTCAAGTTTACATGTAGTTAAATAATTGAGCTATTTTGCTGAATTATGTGGTTGTACAGCTACATATATACATTTGTGTTGTGTTTTAGAAATTGAAGATCCCCTCCAGACATGTTTTACATATAAAAATACTCTGCTTTGAATGATCATTTGTGTCTGATATATTTTTTCCACAACAAAAGTTTAATTTCCTTTTATAGAAATTCTTAAAATGACATCTTTTCCTTCTCCCTTACATAATTGATAAATCCAGAATCTAGGAATATGCTAAATTCTTTGTTTCCAAAGTTAAACTGCTGGACACAAGATGTCTGCTACTTCACTGAAAAGTCAATTTTGAGTGCACTGGAGGCTTCAGGTTTCCACATCACATTTTTGTAAGTTATAGTAATTTATAATTTTCTTCATTTATTCTCAAGCTTTCGAATGTCTTCATTCAGCCTCCGTTTTATTCACATTTACGGAACATCTTAGTGTTTTTTTCCTCAAACAAAATGAATTAAACTATATAATGCTGATTGCAAATTGCATATTTGTGAGGGATATGTCATTTCGACTGTGAATTGTTTACTACCATCTTCATTGGGAGCTTGCTAGACTGAGCAATGCGCGTTCCCTACACCGGAAGTTACAGTCAAGTCGTCAGCGTTCATGAGCACGGCAGGAGTGAACCGGCAAAGGCGACACCGGGGGAAGACGAGGAGCCGGTGGACGGCGAACGGACACACAATCCACGGAATGAAACATATTGATATTTGTTTCTCTAAGTTCTGCTATCACTCACTAAACGGTAATTACCCTTACTCGCGTTTCGTCGAATTATCGATGTTGTGTAAATCGTTTTTGTATTCCTTCCTAGCATGAGCTCGCTCACGAAATTAGCCCAGAAGCGCTAACCAGTGTTGAAGCCCTCTGTTCCAGTTAGCCAGGTGCCCCAACATCCGTGGTTAGCCAGCTAACGTACAGCATTTAGTCAGCTAACCTAAATACGTTTCTTCCTTTCATTAACATAATACGTGTAGTTGTTCGGTACCAGTTGGCAGACACTCGCGTTAACCTTCAGGACAAATTCCGAAACAAAATGGTTGGCTAAGTTATCAAAGAATCAGTTGTTCGCTGACGTCGTTTAGCAGTAATGTAAGCTAGCGTGCTAATGGTTAGCTTACTATTTAGCTACGGCCATAGGCCTCACATTCCTTGACGAATAACGTCAGTTTTCCGTAGTGCATTTTGCACCTGTATTCTGTGTAATTAAACGAATGATATAATGTGAGTTTTCTACTTTTCTGATCAAATTATCGTTATCGTTTAGTTGGGAACCAGTTTGAGAAAACTCAGGTCCAAGTTATCAAGCAACAAACGTTAACTAAACATGTTTTTCCAGTTACGTGAATGTTGTTGAATTGCTTCACTGTATTTTTTTTTTCCCTCCACAGTTCCTTACTCTGAACATCCTCATAACAAGAGCCTGACGTATAAGTGCTGAAGAGCCCCGTCTGTTTCCGAGGAAGGGAGTCTGTTGTGACTGTCCGCTCCATAGCCAGGGGGAGAAAGAGCCTGTTATTTGAGCGACCCCGGTGTGTGCGAAGAGGAGTGTGTGACCATAGTGTGTGAGCAGCTCTCCCTATGTGTGTCACAATGGGGGACATCAGTGACCTGGACCGACAGATAGAGCAGCTCAGACGCTGTGAGCTCATTAAAGAAAATGAAGTCAAAGCACTGTGTGCCAAAGCCAGGTAATGGATGAACTTCGCCTGCAATACAGACACAGTAAAAGCAGATGTTAGAGATGCTAAATATATAAAGGAGAGTTTCATTGACTCATACTAGATACACCCAATCATCCGGATAGCACAGAGCAAATTGAAGCAAATAATTCATTAGCTAAGCTTTGTCCTAATGGCATAATTGTTTACATAATTCTCACATACTAACCTTCATAGTATACTGTGGAATGTCGCTGCCAATTATCTTTCAGATTTCACAAAGGCAAAGCAAAATGGTTATTCCAAAATATTTAATACTTTATTTTTGTTTTCCAAGAACTTTTTCATCACCACCCGCAAATTGATTTGCATTTTTATCTCAAATGCTGCTTAGAATGAGTGGCATTGGGAAACAGCTATATACTGTTTTGCAGGCTAGTTAATTTGCTATAACAACTGATATATACTATAGTCCCCCAGTTACAAACAGGAAGTTGACAAAAGCTGGGACCATTCAGTAGTGTTATTTATTAGAAAATAAGTGTGTATACATATGAGACAAAAGCTGTGATGCAGGCCACATCACATTTTGCGATCACACACATTTTAATACATAAACACATCTTAACTAATCTTGATTTGTTTTTACTAACTTTTATTATATACTTGAATTGTGTTCTCTGAGATTTTGCAGTGTTTAGGAAATACTGGATTATTGGTAGATACTCGTAATCAAGTAACTTGTTGGGCCATAAACCTTATTGAACAATGATATATCCCTACCGCTTTAATGGTTTATATCAGTTTATATTTGAATTTGAATGGGTATTCTGTCTGCTGCTCTTTAGGTTGCTTAAAAGACCTCACCAGCATATTTTAAATGTTTTGTCGTGATTGGTTGATGGCGGAGCTTCAGTGATACTCCAACCCAAATCTTATCATGTCGTGCCGTCATGCCCCCCCTTGGCTTTAAAAGTGGCTGTAAAAAGGTTGTGGTTTTCCAGCTCTTTTTAGTGTCAGTTTCAGTGCATTCAAATGGCGCAGGATTTTTTGGCTGTAAAAGAAAAAGTATTAAAAGATCCACAGAAACTTCTAAAATCACTCAGTAATGTAGACATCGCTACATACAACAGTCGTCAGTTGTAATGTCAGCCATTAGCTCTGTGTTTGTCCTCTCTGCCGGGTTGGAATGGAAGAGGGACAAACCAGAAAGGAAAACGGTGGATGTCCTCCGCTTTGGTGGCACACAAATTATTTCCTGCCTTTGTGTTCAACGCCACTGTCCACCAGGGGACTGGATTTCCTTTATGACCAGCTGCTAGTCTTCTAATAGGGTTTAGCAGAACATGAACTTCTCATTTAATATACCTGTATATATTTTCAGAGAGATTCTGGTTGAAGAAAGCAATGTCCAGAGAGTGGACTCTCCTGTCACAGTAAGTCACATTTTCTAATGGCTCTTGTTTGTTCACAATTTGACTAAAAGTTAATTAAATGTGGCAACGATGTTTCTCTTGTTTTTTTTCTCAAAGGTGTGTGGTGATATACACGGTCAGTTCTATGACTTGAAAGAGCTGTTTAGGGTAAGTTAGTGTTTCTTGTTAAACACTGCTCAATACAGACTCGGTTGTCACATTTTTGTTTGCCAGTGTGCTGTATTTAAAAGGTGGTTGGTGGTTCTGAACTGAGTTGTACACATTCTGAACATTATCCAAGTGCAATATGCTGAATTTACAATGCTGAACACAAGTCCTGAAGGATCATTCAGGTGTGTTAAGTGTCTAGAATTTTCTATCATGATAATTATGTTTAAAATATCACCCCTTACTTCACTGCAGTGGGTATTATAGTTTCTGTGTACCATCAGCACTGCCCTAAAACACACACATGCATGTTCAAAACACCATTTTAATACAGACACACTAACTCCAGTTGGACATATATTTTGCAGTTGATGTTAATGGCTATTAGATACTTCAGTGGCTTTGTTCACCCTGTTTGCTTGATGCTGGATTTCTGCTGTCAAATCCTGTCCAAATCCTACTAAACTAAGTGGAAAAGGGGGGGCTTTTTTCAGTGTGCCCACATCTGACTTGACAATTTGAAATAAGGTGTAGATAAATCGTGTTGCATTGTGGACCTTGCAGGACATGCCGTAGTGGTTCAATGGAGTCTGTTGTTCAGCTTGTTAGTCTGTATTGGGGTGCAAAGCAGTACTCCAGATGCTAGATCAGACTTGATACGGGTCTAATCCCACTGAGTATAGTGGTGGCATTATTTGTAATGTCGATGTATTTACATAAAATTGCCAGTATACCTCTGTTAAACAACATGTTGTTATTCTTTCCACATGACAGGTCGGTGGCGATGTCCCAGAGACAAATTATCTCTTCATGGGCGACTTTGTGGACAGAGGCTTCTACAGTGTGGAGACTTTCCTTCTTCTGCTAGCTCTTAAGGTACACATGATTATTTATTTTTTTTCAGAGATGGAAGTGTTGCACTCTTGGAAAATAAACCAGATCTCTTTACCTGTATTGCATGTTTTTGTTGCGTGTTGCCTGTAAATTCTATATTCTATCTTCATGAGCATATTTTTCAGTCTCTTGAGGCTTTTAGGATATGCACAGGGCTTCTGAAACCCCGTTGTCCTCATCTCTTTGCTCCTGTCGGGCTCCTCAGGTGCGTTATCCAGACAGGATAACCTTGATCCGGGGAAACCATGAGTCCCGGCAAATTACCCAGGTCTACGGCTTCTACGACGAGTGCCTCCGCAAGTACGGCTCAGTCACTGTCTGGAGATACTGCACTGAGATATTCGACTACTTGTCCCTCTCTGCTATCATTGATGGCAAGGTGAGATACGTTGTCCAGTGCATTCCTTTGACTTTAACAATGCAAATTCACGCCCTAAATTCACTCGAATGTTTCCACTGGTTGAGTAACTTCTCAGTTCCTGGTATATGTTATTATCTAAAGTCCTCCGTCAGTTGGGTTGATGCATTCCTCTCTTTGTCCTTCAGATCTTCTGTGTGCACGGTGGCTTGTCTCCTTCCATCCAGACACTGGACCAGATCCGGACCATTGACAGAAAACAGGAAGTGCCCCATGATGGGCCCATGTGCGACCTCCTGTGGTCAGACCCTGAAGGTATACAGACATCCTGTCGAGCCTTTTAAAGACTGCATTGTTAACTAGGGCTGCATCTATTATTTTTGTTATCAATTAATATGCCGATTATTTTCTCAATCGTTTGGTCTATAAAACATTAGAATAGTTAAAAATGCCCATCATAATATGTGATGACCTCATCAAAAGTCTTGGTTTGTCTGACCAATAGCCAAAACCCAAAAGTATTCAATTTATTATAATGTAAGACCAAGAAAGACGACACATTTTAACATTTGAGAACCTGGAACAATCATTTTTTGCTTGAGAAATAACAAACTATTGATCTGTTGATTGATGGATTAATCAACTAATCATTGCAGCTGTATTGTTAATTCACATGCTTATGAATATTTAAGGAAATGGTATTTGGCATAATAAAGGGGAAACTGGCAGCAGTGGTGGAATTGTAGCAGATCTTCACCCGATTGATCTTCTCTCCTCCAGACACCACAGGGTGGGGGGTGAGCCCCAGAGGTGCTGGCTATCTGTTTGGGAGTGACGTGGTGGCCCAGTTCAACGCCGCCAACGACATCCACATGATCTGTCGGGCACACCAGCTGGTCATGGAAGGCTACAAGTGGCACTTCAACGAGACTGTGCTCACCGTGTGGTCAGCACCCAACTACTGCTACAGGTAGGCAGATACAGTAAAACTCAAATGGTCCCTGTTTGAATTGACATAATGTCAACACCTCCGTAGAGAAGGACTTTGAAGTATCAAGTCACACTAGCAAACACTTCTCCAAAGATGGATCCAATTAGGGTCAGTGTCAGTTAGCAGCAGTCAGTAGTGAGTTTTCAGCACTTTGAAATGTGCAGTGTGGTCTCTTCTTGAGAAGAGGTCTGAGGCTGCGTTGGCCACTCAAATACATGCAAGCGCACATTCCTGATAGATTGCTTTGTAATGTAAACGCTGTGTTTCTGTTGTTCACCTCGCAATCGTCAGTTGTAAAATCTTGTCTGTGAGTATTAAAAACCATTTTTCAGCGTTTTGGCGTCAGATACGTCTTTGAAACGCAGTAATCTATTACTCCAACTGGACTTCCTGAATCGCATTTCATTGTCTCACCAGTACTTTAGACAACACGCCCCCACTAACGCAGCTCCTGTGCTGTTTTAACGTAGTGCTGTTTTCAGTCCAAATCCCCACTAATACATCTGTGTGGGGCGCTGAACTTGAATCAGTTACATTCGTTGTACAACATTGCTCTCTTGTTTGATTTGGCATTAAAATGTATTTTCTTGTTTTATGCGCCATTGTGTGTGTCGCGATCTGCGACAGAGTGCTGCCAAAAACGCCGGTGACCTACACTCAATACTGTGCATGAATGCATTCTGTGACACCGACAAATCACTGAGCAGCAGGTTTCACAGCTGCTGCAGATATGCCTGACATCCAGTATGAATTAGCTTCAGAAATACTCCATGTACATTGTGGTATAGGTTGTTAGCAGATCAACCTGCCAGTCAAACTGCAGCTGGTTTAGTTTTAGGCAATTTATGCGATAATCAGTCCTGTTAATGATGACAAATTATTGCATGCAGTCAAGCGTAGTCGCAAGGGAGTATTATCACCAAACTCTCCTTATTCTTTTGTGTTCATAAAAGCTCGAAACAACTATGAAACATTTAACACCCTAATTAATAGTGTAAACCATACTCCAGAAATGATAGCCTCACAAAATGTATTGCATGAAAAAGAAACCACTTCAGTCCACTGAATGCATAAAGAGTGATGCATAGCCATGAAACATTTGGACTTGGTTCTATTGTGAGAGCTAGCTGCTTTCAAATAGGGGCATACTCGATTGTAGGACATGGGGGTATTTTTCAAATACACCGAAATGGCTGAGATTTTGCAGTTTAAATACACGCATGGCTAATTTGAAATCACACTGAGTGAGTGGTCTGAGAAGATCTGGTCTAGAAACAGCCATGTCTTACTTTTCTGTATGCAAATATGTGTGTCCTAACCAGCTCTTTGTCTCCCTCTGGACAATCAGGTGTGGCAACGTGGCAGCCATCTTGGAGCTGGATGAGCATCTACAGCGGGAGTTCATCATATTTGAGGCAGCGCCGCAAGAGACCAGAGGCATCCCCTCCAAGAAGCCAGTAGCCGACTATTTCCTGTGAAGTCTTTGAGCAGACAGCCATGATGTGTCGAAACCTCCAGTACCATTTCACACCAGCCACCCTCCATCCTGCTGCTGGACGGTTCTGTCAGACTGAACTCAGAGCAGTTAGACAGGAAACCTGCCAAACCCTGCGAAGCTCCGCACAGCTTCAGATTGCAGAGCGGGATTTTTGCCGCACTGCCCAAGCCTGACAGAGCAGTCACTGTGAAAGGTGTAGGGGGCGAGGTGGATACTGGGCCCATGACTGTTGTCACTTCTCCTCAGCTATATAAGACGGCCATTTTCTTTCTCCCCTCAGCCTCCTTCCATTTCCGTCTGTTCTCCTCTCTCACTCTCTGTAGATACGACACTCTCCCTCCCTGACTTAACTTCCACCACTCTTGTAATATTTTTTCATGACGAACTTTGTCATTTAGTTTTAGAAGTATCTGGAAGGAGTTGAATCTTTTTCTTCTTTTTTTTTTTCAAAAATATGCAGATGTAGGAAGTTTTGTAATTTGAGGAATTCCTTCAATGCATATGTTGTCTTTTCTTTTTTGATTTTTGTATAATTGTTGCTGCCAGGATTAAATGCAAAATGACCTCTTCCCCCCCCACCCACCCCCCTTTTTTGCTCTTATGTTTCTGTTTTAACTGTCGCTGTCAGTATTTAACATACCCAGTGCTGCTGCTCAGCACCATCACAAATAAATACAAGAAATGTAATGACTGGCCAGCAGGAGTCACTATATTCACCATTGTTTTCTCTCTCAATTCCTTTTAATCTACAACTCTGTAGGTCTGTCAATTTTGATATTGTGAGAATAAAGTTTTTGTATCAATGCTGATTTATTTTCAGGTGTCGTTTAATGACCTGTGCATTATTAACCATGGTTACATATCCACTTTGTTTGAATCACTGGTTGTCAATAACTAGCTCTGTAGCTAGAGTTGTGTGTGTAAATGGTCAGTTCACCCAAAACCTAAAAGCATTACCATTTTCTATGTAATCATTTATAAAAGACTGTATCATGACATGAATATTACTGGAAACACCCCAACTGATGGTGTATTATCAGTAAGACCTTTACTTTCCTACGCTGATGTAAATTAACAAGTTTCCTGTTTTGCCAGGATTCCTGTTTGTGTAAACTGCCATTACTCACACTCCAACCCAGACTGAACTTGACTCATGGTTGCTGTTGAAAGATTTCTATAACAATGTGATTAAAGTGATCCTTCAGTGAACTCACTTTGCCAGTGTCTTACAGATGAAGATATGGTGAGAGAAGAAAAACCATCCTGTCACACTGGTAAATGACCGTTTGTGTCTTAAATATAATACAGTGCTGTCGACATGCACTTGAGAAAGGCAGTTGGGTGTGAGTGTCAGTCAGACTGCTCTGGGTAAATACAGGTTTGAAAAGTCAACTTTTATGGGTGTAAAAATAAGATGGAAAAACTATAATTGTCAGGTGTATGTTATGTGTCGGTGCATGTATCCCTCCGCCTTTAGTTATTTTGTGGGTGAGAGCGAGTTAATACCCTGGCTAGAGCCCATTGTGCAGACCACTGAACAAATTCATGTGACTGAGAAAGCCTACAGACTGAACATGCAAGGTCACGGCTCTCTCGCCTGACAGGTTTTAAGGCTAGTTTTTCAAGATCGACCAAAATCATTCCCCCCTCCCCCTCCCAAGAGCTCCAAAGTGAACCGGCAGGACAACACCCGGAAAACCACAGCACTTCCAATCCCTAGCATTTTATCGGCACTGGGGTTGCGGGACTAATCACAAAGTAAGAGGTAGGGTAGGCTAGGCTAAACTCTGCGGTATTTCTTCTTGACTAAATTTTCTGTTCTGTTTGTTAAATGACCTACTAGTTTCCGTGGATTAATATCACAGCGTATAAAGTGTTTCTTCCAGAGAAAAGGAAATTGCTTTGTTCTGATTAACCGGCGACTTTGTCATTTACACAGGCGTTTTGTTTGTTCTGTTGTATTAAATTTAATGTGGGTAAAAGCTGCCAATTTACCGCTTGTCTGCACGCGCTGTTTAAACTTTGCACGTGAGTTTGATACGTGCCATTGTCACTGTCTGACAGCGGTGTGCGAACCTCCTTTGGGAAATATCACAGTTTATATTTCTTTGCTTTTCCGCAGAAGTGGACCTGAAGAGCCATACACTTGAAGACATCTGATAAAACATTAAGAACTTCTGGTAAATTCGGCGTACAGATATTTTACAAATGTTTACTCTAGCCTACGTTGCGAAATTACTAAAATCCCTAAAATCCATTAGTATCTGGTGGGGTTAGGCTCAGTTTCGTGGGTCACTTCTTGAATAAACAATTCTATAGCTAGACCTGCTTGGTTTTTCTGTATTATTTAGTAATAGGCTATGAATAGCTAATATATATATATATATTTTTCCCCATAGGGTTCTGCCATCTTTTTTTTTTTTATTTGAGTAATTTCATTAGTAGCTTATACAAACATGTAGCCTCTGTGTGTCACAGTGGTTGCACACTTAATTGGCATTGTCAAGTATATGTCATCACTGAGATTATGAAAAGGCTCTCTGTTTATGAAGTTCACCTCAATTCCGCAGGGCTACAAAGAGGTCTGCAACAAATTATCCATCAGTTATCCTGGGAAATTCTTCAAAGGAATATATGCAACAGTACATTTATTATTCTAATTATAACTAATGTTTGTCAGAAACACTTCTGTCACAGTCTGAGTGACTGACACAAAAACTGAATTGCTGAAATGACAATTCCACACCGACCATTGTGCTAATCAATTACATCTTATCAAATGTGGGTTGTTTTTTTCATCCTTATCTCATTTCAAGTTATCAGAAAGTTGAGATTTGTATCTTTGTTTCTTTGTGTGTATGTGTGTTCCAGGTGAAAGGATGGACACCCAGAGCCAGGTTGTAGACAGGTTGCGGTCAGCGTTCCGTTCAGGCGTCACAATACCAGAGCAGTTTCGTCGAACCCAGCTGACCAAGCTTATGTCCATGATCAAAGAAAATGAGGAACAGATTGTAAATGCACTGCACAAAGACCTCGCAAAGGTAGAAGACTGTGCTCACATGACACACACACACACACACACACACACACACACACACTACTTCCTCAACACATAATTACGCAACCAAACCTCCTCCTTCTACTATTCTACTTATTTTATTTAGCCTACGCATCACTACATCACTCTACTCAATAGAAATGAATGTTGAACGTTGGACTGCTTAAAAATGCTACTTACTGTAGGGTTACATTTTTTTTGTTTGTTTCTCCAATTATGATTTTGTGATAAGTCCACACACTAAACATTTTGTACAAATATCAACTACTTTTCTAACTGATTTATTATTTAATTTGTACATTTTAGGTGCAAGAAAAGCACACGAACACATCTCTGGTTGCATGCACACATGCAGGGTATTTGAAGCACAGTATATAATTTATTTCCTATAATTCAGTAAGCATTAACTTCCCTTTATTATGGCTTTCCTTGCACATCAGCCAAAATTTGAGGCCATCATGTCCGAGGTGGATATAGTGATCAATGATCTGCACTACGCCATCTCTAACTTCGCAAGCTGGATGCAGCCGGAGTATGTCGGCAAAAACCTGGTAGGTTTAACAATGATTTATTAATACTGGGTGTTGCGCGTGTTTTTATATACATTATAGGGCTCAACAATGAGTTTTGCTATTGATTATCATAATCTATCAGTTATTAAACTATTGATTAATCAGTTAGTGTAGACATTTTAAAATATAATGACAAGTGCCCATTTTAAGATAGCAGAGCTAAAAGTGATGTTTTTAAAGTATTTTGTCTGACCAATAAAAAAAAAATCGATATTATGCAACTGTTTTCACAGGCTGAGTAAACTGTACTTCAGGGTGGAGGGCCCCTTTAAGTTGCTCTTTAAAGCTTTGAATAAAAGCAAGCAAACCTTTTGCATTTAAAAAGATGGAGCAAGCAAATGTTTAGTATTTTACCTTTTGGCAGTTGCTCATTTTCAGCTAAGAAATGTGTGTGTGTGTGTGTGTGTGTATTGTATTTTCAAAACGCTTGTATTGCTGTAGAATTAATTTTTGATATTTGTCAATTTTCAGGCCACAAAGCTAGATAACTGTTTCGTACGGAGGGAACCATTAGGAGTCGTGTTAATCATCGGGGCGTGGAACTACCCCCTGCAGCTCATCATCTTACCTATGATTGGAGCCATTGCTGCAGGTATCATGCACACCCATATCATGAGAATATACAGTATACTCACTTAAAGGGGCACTACTCCATATTTTTTATATTACAATAAATCAAATGACAGTGCGTAATGTTAAAGGGGTCACTCTAGTAAGGAACCCACAGAGAACAAGCACCAACTTTGCTGTACCCTTCAGCACTGTGGAGCTTTTAAGCCTCCTTTAGCGCTTTGTTTTGGTTTTCCATCTTGCAAACTCGCCTCTCATCAGCCTTGTTGTCAGCAGCAGCAGCAACGGGCGGCTTTTGTCCCCCACTATGTTCACCAGCTAGTCGCAACTAGTCTGTCTGCTATTTGCTGCTGGGCAGGTAGTGTACAGTGGCTTTTTAGAGCTTTTTTAATGAAAACAGCTGCTGCTGAGGGCAAAAACAACGCTATGAGAGTGGTGAGAGTGAACCAAAACAGTAAAGTTGTGGGCTGTAAAATCAAAACTCTGTGAAGCTGAGGGGAACTGCAGAGTTGGTGATAATTCTCTGTGGGATGTCATGTGGAAAACTATAAAAATATTTATTGGTGCAGCTTCAGGTTGAAGCGCCACAAAGTTTGCTGATTTGTTATTATTTCCTTTTTTTTTTTTTTGGCTGATTTATTGTCCCAGAAATAATTGCAATAAACAATATTATTGTCATTTTAAGATCATTTTATGCCACTGATATAATGATAATATAATAGCATAATAATGCACGTACATCCTTTCAAAGGGCAATTCACTTTTAATTCTGAAGAATATTCAGACATTGGAATTGGAATGTGAAAGAAATATTTAAATATCCTAAATAAATAAAACATAAAATAAAACCACACAGCTAAAACAATACCGGCTCGTCCACGTTAATGGGCTCTGCTCTCTCATTCAGCCTAACCCCAAAATGTTCCCACAGTGGAGCTGTGGAGTGTGGCTTTGAAACCAAGTGCATTTTGACTTATTCTTCCAAACCTTCTGGCTGAAGTTATGCAGTCACTGGGGAAAACACATATTAGCCTTGATCCCCAGAGAGCAGACGAGAGGACAGGAGCAGCGCGATCAGAAATGACAGCAGAACGTATCTCAGCATAGTTTGTTTCTGTTCATCCGGCTGAGGCGCTGTGAAAAAATGCTTAGGCGCTGCACCCAGGTCTAATAATGGTAATGGGAAAACTCAGCTGTTTATTCTGACACCATGTTGGCTAATGTTGGTGACATTCTTATGCAATCAAACATGCATGTAAACACAACAGGCAATACCGAGGTCAGGAAAAATGATCGAGGCCATGCCCATATGTCGTGTGATAAGTCGATAATGATCTTGACTGGCCTGGTGGGAAGTGCACTTGGGTGAATCTTAAGGGTTTCCTGATAAAGTGCATAGCATTCACAAGCTGTCTGCCCAAACCTAGAAATGTTGTAAATGATAAGCAAGTCATGGAATGTGAACCTGCTAGCTTCTGGTATAATAAAGGCTGCTGTCCTGCAGCTGACTCTCCCGTGTCAGATGTTGGAAGACTTATCAGAACAGTCTGTTCTTGTAAGGACATTACATTTTCAGATTCTTCTCTGAATGTTATCATTGATCACTTTTGAATCGGCAGCTAGATTTGATGCAAGAACTCTGTTCCAGTTCAACATCATAATAATAATAATAGTGATGATGATGTCAGGCTGTCTCCACAAAACCTCACAAAGAGCATTCTTAGTAAATGTGGTCTTCATCAAAAAGGCTAAGCAGCTAAATTTGGGCTTAAAACAGCATTAAAATACCATAGAAACATGTGCAAACCTAACTATTGTCAAGTCACTCACTACTGTCTTTACTGACTGGATGATGTTGGTGTTTTCGACTAGGAAACTGCGTGGTCATAAAGCCTTCAGAGGTCAGCGCCGCCACAGACAGTCTGATAGCAGAGCTTATCCCCAAATATTTGTCTCAGGTAAAGCAACTTTTGAGTTTTTTTAATTAAGATTTTTGAACTGTCTTTGTCCTGTTTTTTGTTTCTTGTTAAATCTACACATTCAGTTACAATCCAAAGTGCTTGATAATATTTGTGAGCGATCACACAAAGCTTGAAACCTGACCTGTGATGTGAATGTGGTGTATATTCAGAAACTAGCCAAGAACACTCAAATACAGTCAATACTGAGCCCTTCAGTCATTTGTGGGAAGTTCATAAGCTTTTACATCATTTGTCTGTAGTGTCATTGGGGTTGGAACCAAGTGAGGTTAGACACTAAAGATTTTCATCCATCTGTTCATGGAACAGACCTGTAAATGTAGGCTACATGAAAAAACTATCAACTATTTAGCCATGAAGCAGTGGGGAAAAGGTCTTTTATGACAAAGTTCTGTATCTTTCACTGTAAAATGTTCCTTACATGTGGGCTTGCCGGTTAATGTATCTGACATAATGTATTGGCCAGTTCAGACCAAAGATTCTTGACGAGACCAAACCGAACGCTGCAGGGAAAAGTTGCAGCGGTGTGAACTGGCCCGTCTCAGCTCGACTCAAGCCGGCTGATGGCGTCGCCTGAGACTCAGCTTGTCAAGTCGCCAGCGGCTGGTTTTAGAATGTAAGGCACGTCACCTGTTTCAACAGCCAATCAGCTCGTTGCGAGGTCAGCGGGTCATCTCTAACCGCTCGTTTTTTCTATATTTTCACCGTTTCATCAATACTAGAAATGCAACTGTAGCAAGTAACTCACTATCACTATCCTCATTCATGTTTTAAAACGCTACAAATTATATCCAGCTACAAAAAAAGCCTGAAAAGAAGGCAGTTAGAACAGAAGTACAGAGAGTGGTTGCTATGGAAACGATACATCGTCTTATCTAGTCACATTGGTGTAAACTGGCAGGTTTCAGAACGTTGCAGACCAGCGCGTTGCAAGTAGCTGCAAGTTTCAACTCGTCTCGTTGCAAATCTTTGGTCTCTGTGCTTTCTAGTTTCTAGTTTAATTACCTTAGTGATATATTTGGCATATATATATAATATATAAAATATGTATATGCAATATATCCATCTCAACAATAAGATGGGATTGTCATTGTGGCAGGACTGTTATGCAGTTGTTCGTGGCGGAGCAGAGGAGACCAAGGCACTTCTGCAGAATCGCTTTGACCACATCTTCTACACAGGTAAAAGCCTCCGGGATCACTGCATGTCACAGTATTTCAGTTGTAGATATGTGTGTAATATATTGCTCTTTACACTGGTTCAAGACCCAAATATCAAGAATTTGTCTTGACAAAGAACACAACAAATAAATGCTAAGATCCAAAGCATCACTCTGCTATTAGGTTAGAAATGTATAGAATGATGTATATCATAGGTTTTCAAAGTGGGAGGCGGGCTTCTGAATCTGTAAGAGAAAGACAGTGTTTTTTCATTTTTCTTAAAGTTACATTGGCTTGCTTTAAACTGGGTATGTACATTTTCCCCTGCACTGAATTAACATGTGTTCCAATGGGAATCTGGACAGGGGCTCCCCAGGGGCTCCAAACAGTTTCAGGGGAGGCTCAGTGAATGGAAGAGAAAAAAGATTACATTAGTTATTACATTAGTTATCAAAGGAGATCACATGCCTAAAGTCAGAAACTAATAAATTCCTTAGGACAGACCTTTTTTTGTGTATTTGGTGTAGTCTGAAGTTGTGTCAAACAGCAATATTATATTGTCTCAATTGTTGAGTGTCTATGGGATCAAATAACATAGTCATGATCTCATAGGCACCCGGGAATTGAGCGAAACTAAGCAAGTAAACTTAAAAGGGGTGAGGTGGAGCCTTTTTCCAAGCTTTGTCCGAGGGGAGGCCCACACTCAGATTTTGAAAACCCCTGATGTAGGAGGATGAATCCCTTCCACTTTGGACCCTGACCTCAGCTTGGTCTTTTAGGTTCTCAGACTGTAGCACGCAGCATCCTGCAGGCAGCCTCTGTTCACCTGACCCCAGTGACCTTGGAGCTGGGGGGCAAGTGTCCTTGCTTCATATACGGACGGGTGAACGTTGCAGCCGCTGCTCGCCGCTTGGTGTGGTCCAAGTTTTTTAACCTCGGCCAGAGCTGCGTGGCTCCGGACTACGTGCTGTGCTCAGTGGCCACCCGGGATGCTCTGTTGCCTGAGCTGCGCCAGGCCCTGGAGGATTTCTATGGCAAGGAGCTTCAGAACTGCCCTGACCTGTCCCGCATCGTGACACCTCGGCACTGGACTCGACTGATGGAACTGCTCAGGAGGTCCAAGGGCAAGGTTGTAGTGGGAGGAGAGAGCAACCAGGAGGACAAGTACATCGGTGGGTTAAGAAGCAGGAGTGTGCAGTGTAGTGGCATCTAAACAAAATCAGGAGTGTTTGGTGCTGCTTAGAGAACACAAAATTAATACTGTTTTGTGGGGAAAAAATAGCAGTACTGGGGGCAGTTGCATAAACTTAGTTTAAGACTAGTTTTGGCCTTACACTGGTCTTAAATTGTCAGGTTAGACTAGTCTAATTAAGCCTGTCTGTTGCATAAATATTAAGACTTAATTTGAGGTAGGAAAGCTAGCCACCTCTCCCCCTGGCTAATCCTGAGGTGAGAGCTTTGTCGCTATGGCAACAATCTGTTATAAACAGGTATATTGATCGCAGATCCAGTAACACTGACAGTCATTAGGCTATGTTACAAATGATAGTTACAAGTGTTAGCCTATTTTATGTAGTATTTCATTCACTGACACACTGAGGTAATTAATGCTGTTACCTGTGGTGCTGCTGTCTGTGTGGCACCGGTAACAGTGCACCCTCAACTCCGCTCTCTTGCCCAAACGTTTCTGAACATCTTTGACGGTTCTAACGACCGAACAGATTCCTGCTGTTTACCTTTTCAGTTATTTTCTCCCATACTTGGTGTTGCTTTAGATTTCTGCTAAGTTGATTAAAACTACTAAATAACACACTTATTTCAACATTGTAAGACTAGGTCTATTTTTATGCAACTGGCCCCTGGTAATGTATTTTGGTTGAACAAAAGAGCATCAGCAATGCTTTGCACCAAATAAGCCTAAGTGATAAACTTCAAAAACTGTAAAATGCGTATTGTTATTACCATTTTTAAAAGAAAAAGCAAAGTACAAAGTATGGTGTTATGTACCTCTGTCCACGGCTGATAAACGTGAGCATGTAGTGCAGCTCACTGACCTCGTGTTGCAGAGGGGATGTTGCTGTGACTCTAAGCATCTCTGACTACCTTCCCTGTGGTTCAGAATGGGTTCAGCTGAACCTAAGTTGAACTTAGGTCAAAAAGAGAACAGATTTAGCTGAACTTCAGCTCAACTGGATGTATGATGAAGTGACCTTATAAGGTCCGCCACACACAGGGGTGCCACGTAATAATGCTGTACGTTCATTTTTCTCAGAATGGGATGAAAAGTAGCACGGACAAGTGTGAGGACAAAACATAATGCGGATATTAAAGGGGACCTATTATGCTCATTTCCAGCTCTATATTTTTATTCTGGGACTCCACTAGAGTAGCTTTGCATGATTCACAGTTCCAAAAAAAATCCTTATTTATCTTATACTGGGCCTTAATGCATATGCATATCATATGCATATCATCCTCTGTCTGAAGCCGCTTTAGCTCCTGTCTCTTTAAGGCCCGCCTCCCTGTAAGCCCACTTTGTTCTGATTGGCCAAACTTCCGTAAGCCTGGCGTGGGGCAGCAGCCTCATCCTCTTGCCGGTGTGGAGGTTCCGAAAGCAAACTGTAAAACTACTAAGTAACATGATTTCTCGTTCTTGATTGGAAATGGCAACTTCTCAAATCCATCCGTACATGTTGGAGCCCGGATCCGATCCGGAATATGAAAGTGGGCAGCACGAACATCCACAGCAACAAAGATTGTGTTTAGTAAATATTATGCTCATTACCTGCTTATTGTGTGACATGACGGTGGATTCAGTCTTTCAATATAAAACATATATAAAAATGTTTCTATATATGCCCCTGTTAATAACAAGTGTACGTGTGGGAAATGCGCTAAAATGCCGACTGAAGTGGAAAACGTCTGCTGTCAGGTAATAACAAAGGTAACGTAGCTAGTAAAATGTTATTCTGCTGTCAGGTTTAGGTTACTTTATTTGTACCCACAGGTAGATCTGGTAGATTTGAAATGCCTATAATACTACGTGCTGTGCCTGGAGCAGATGATCGTATAAAGAAATATTTTGCTTCTATGGAAGCCAAGAACGGCCATGCTTGCAATTATTTTTTGAATGCCGTTATCTCAAGATCACGAGTTAATTATTTGTTATATCGAGATAACAAAGCTTGTTTTCTTGTGCTAACTTGTTAATTTATCTCGTCGTCTTCTCCTTAAATGACAAGGACTGATCTGATTGTCATCTCTAAAGGAAAGACACAATGCAGTTTCTGTCTGTGTTAGGCTGTATTCAGATAGAATGTAGAAGGGCGCTGCAGTGAAAACGCAGATTTCCCCATTCATTTGAACGGGGGTACTGCGTTCAGGCTGCGGTGGTGCGGGCCACAGCGAAAAGTTAAAATAGAATCAACTTTTGGAGAAACGCAACCCGACATCACGCTGTGGCAGCCGATCACGCCCAGGTGAAGAAGAACTTTGTTTACCATGTAGCATTGTAGCATTAGCTGCTTACCTTAATATTCCACTGTTTACTGAGCAACTGTAAAGATGGAATAGAGACTTGAGAATCGGTTTGCCGCCGTGATGACTGTACATAAGCTGTTCAACCCTGTCACCAGAGAGTACAAAGACGTTAAGTGCTGTGTAGTCGCTTGACTTGTATTGGTCTTCAGGTTGGGATTGCTGGTTAATATGTGACACTCCTACACCGCCGCACAACCCTGCGTTCACTGCAACACCTGATTCTGTCTGAAAGTACAGTCTGATGCCATGATCAGTAATGGGTACTCCTTGATCTGACATTTTCAGCTTAAATCAGTTGCTACAGTTGTGAAGACGGCATCTATGCATGCTGGCATGGCACTCCTGATCTCTGATAAACATTATAAGTAAGTTAATAATGGGAAACAACCTTTTTTTTCTTGTGATAACAGATTGATTATCTTGTTGTAGTCCCTTAAGACTCTCCAGCTGATCCAGAATGCTGCGGCACGTTTACTGACAAGAACCAGGAAAAGAGATCATATCTCTCCAATATTAGCTTCTCTACACTGGCTCCCTGTAAAATCCAGAATAGAATTTAAAATCCTTCTCCTTACCTTCAAAGCTAAATGGTCAGGCACCATCATATCTTAAAGAGCTCATAGTACCCTATTACCCCACTAGAGCACTGCGCTCCCAGAATGCAGGGTTCCTTATGGTTCCTAGAGTCTCTAAAAGTAGAATGGGAGCCAGAGCCTTCAGCTATCAAGCTCCTCTCCTGTGGAACCAGATCCCAGTTTGTGTATGGGAGGCGGACAACCTGTTCACATTTAAGAGTAGGCTTAAGACTTTCCTCTTTGATAAAGCTTATAGTAGGGCTGACTCAGGTGACCCCTGAGTCACCCCTTAGTTATGCTGATATAGGCCTAGACTGCTGGGAGACTTCCCATGATGCACTGAGCTACTCTCTCCTCCTCTTCCTCTCCATCTGTACGCCCTCATATCCCATCAATGCTTGTTACTAATTCAACTTCTTCCTGTAGTTGTGTGCTTTCTCTCCCCTTTCTCTCTCCTTCTGTTGCTTTCTGCAGGTGTTTCTGCCTCCGGAGCTGTAGAGTCTGGATCTGTGGTTGCAGCCACCTGCTGCCCCCATGCTCCTGTTCTGCACCCGCTGCTGCTGTTGCTGTTGCTCTTATTATTAGTATTGCTGTTATAATGTTGCTCTTAGTATTATTTCTGTTGGTGTTAACATCCATACCATTACCACAGCTATTGCGTTACATCTCTATGTGGAACTGTATTGTGCTGCTGTATGTTCTCTTTCCTCCTGCTCTCTCTCTCCCGCTCCCCCCCTCCCCCTTCAACCCAACCGGTCGAGGCAGATGACCGCCCACCTAGAGCCTGGTTCTGCTCGAGGTTTCTACCTGTTAAAAGGGAGTTTTTCCTTGCCACTGTCACATAGTGCTGCTCATGGTGGGAATTATAAAGAGTCGGTCTAGACCTGCTCTACTCAAAAAAGTGCCCTGAGATAACTTTGTTATGATATGGCGCTATATAAATAAAACTGAATTTAATTGAATTATCTCGAAATAACAAAGCTTGTTTTCTCGAGATAACGAAATAATTAAGTTGTGATCTCGAGATAACGATAACGGTAAAAGAAAATAATTGCAGGCGCGGCCATCCTCGGCTTCCGTGGACATCAGCCGTTGGAAACCTAGTATTCAGAGCAGTCTGAAGCCTGAGCTTTTTGCTCACAGGGATTACTTTTACATACGTTTACCTCATTATCTGAAACTGGCCATGTTTAATATGAACATCTGACACTGTAACATTATATACATGACAGAAAATAAGGAAAAGCATAATAGTTCCCCTTTAAAGCAAATCGATATAACTTTTGTTGAACACCAGCCACTGTGGCCGCAAGTCACAATTATAGGATAATGGTAAATGCTATAATATAGTATAACAGTAGCACAAGTAGAGAAGAGTCTTGAAGTCAGAAAACTGACTCAGTAATGTCAGTTATATAGCAATAAATTTTTAAAGCTTGCTAATATTAACCACCATATGTTACTGGTCATACCAGATGTAAGGATGTAGGAGTAAAACCCCTGTGTTGTATTGCTAATGATATTTAGTTTCTCCTTTTTTAAGATGAAGAGGGTGTTATTTCTTCTTTCAAACATTACATAGTCTGAGGTTAAGGCTTGGAAGGCCTGAGAAAAACCAACCAACAACCAAATTATTGTTGCGTTCTTAAATATCAGGGGTTGCTTTTATTTTGTCCACCCCATTTATATCAATGAGGGTAGGCTAAATAACGGAAACACCTCTCTATATAATGCAATACAGTCCAACAGCACCACAAACTGTAGCCTGTTGAATCAACACCTACCCCAGAATCTGAACATTATAGCCTTCATGAAGGTAGAATTTACTGCAGGGCTGTTGTATAAGACCTAACCTGTTTGTTGTCTGTTTTTGTTTAAAACAAACCCTGATGCGTTTGCCCGGTTAGCGCGGTTTGTTTGGGCAGGTGTGAACACAGTATTCACACTCGAGTGCAGACCAAAACAACCGGACCAAGACCTTTAGAAGAGGTGGTCTTGGTCCGGTTCCACACGAACTCTGGAGCGGTTCGTTTGTGGTGGGAACGTGATCCGACCCACCAGGTGTACTCAACAAGTTTGAGCTAAACGGCTCGTGTAGCTAGGTATGCTTTGCATTCTAGGATGCGGCAGAGAACCCAAACTGTTTCTAGTAGCAGCAGCTAGCCGGAGAACGAACCAGCAATGTTTCTCTCACAGAAATATGAACTAGTTCACAACACAAGACCCCCAAGCAAACCAAAATGCATCCGAAACGGACTGAGCTCTGTGACCTTAAACCATGTTGTAGGTTTAACTTCAACACGGTGTTCTCTGGCAGCATTTAGACAGGACACAGCAGCTGGGTACATGTTGATCATTTCTTATCCTAGATATTTGGGATCATACAGCACAATAACATTTCATCGTTTTATGAAGGAAGAATTTGGTGCATCATCCACATAGTTGCTGGAATGTCATCATGATACACATATATTATAGTGTCTTCTGTCATTGTGCTCTCCTCAGCTCCCACAGTGGTGGTGGATGTGGATGAAGATGATGCTCTAATGGAGCAGGAGATTTTCGGCCCCATCCTGCCCATCCTCACTGTAGAGTCTCTGGAAGAAGGCATCGACTTCATAAACCGCAAAGAGAAGCCGCTGGCTCTCTATGTTTTCTCTGACGAATCCTCTGTAAGAGTACAGAACTCTGCCACCTCCCGCATCGTAGCTGTAGACACGTCTTATATTTACATATATATTACATCACATTGTCCTTCCTTTTTGAAGGTGGTAAACACAGTGCTGGAGAAAACCAACAGTGGAGGATTCTGCTCTAATGATGGGATCGTCCACATGACCCTGCCAAGCCTGCCCTTTGGAGGTGTAGGTAGGTGTGAACCGGGTCTAAGGCTTCTCCCACTTATGTGATTGTTGTATCTCTAAGTTCTGGTTATTCCATTGTTGTAAATTGCGATAGCAGATTAATGATTATATCTCAAAAAACAACCTTCTGTATAAATGTCAATTAGGCCTCAGAAAAGCCCACTCTAGAGTGGTACAGATGCATTAATGTACCTGAGTTACCGTATTAGACTACAAGTGGATGAAGGAAAGTTATGTGGAATAGTATGGGTGCACATACAGACAGCATTTAAAAACAGGGATTAAAGTAAAAAGCTAAAGGCTATGGGATTTAATAGGCTGGCTGTAGATTGGATCCAATCCATCAAATTGCACACAAGTGGTTGATGAAAATTGGACATGATGTGAACCTAGACCCATTGAATGTGGAGTTCTACAGGGTAGCGTTTTGGATCCACTTTTCATTTTTATTGGTTTCCAAGTCATTTATAACCTGATTTATATTATGAAGAGAGACTGGAACATCTAAGTTTTGCCTCTCCGCCATTGCATGCATGTTTCTTTTTTTTTGTTGTGGTTTTTACCACTCCCTCCAGGAGCCAGTGGTTGGGGCAATTACCATGGCCGCTGGAGCTTCGAGACGTTCAGCCACCGGCGGGCCTGCATGCTGCGTGGCTGGGCTTTGGAGAGACTTAACGGCCTGCGCTACCCACCTTACCGGGAAGACAAACTGAGCTGGCTGCGCTGGACCACCTCGTCCAAGAACAGCTGCTCACTCATGTGATGAAAGGCAGGGTGTGTGTGTGTGTGTGTGTGTGTATATTAGTTTCTGACTTAGCTTACATTCGGGGACACGTCAGACTAAAGACCAGTTAATTGGGGACGGCTTGTCCAACTGAGGACAAAAGCCGTGTCCCCAATTGGGGGAAAAAGCTGATTTTTGGGTCAGTGGTTAGGGTAAGTCTCCAGGAAATGATTGTAAGTCTGTTATGTCCCCAAACATGACCTAAGTCAATGTGAAAGTTGTTTGCGTGCTTGTGTATATTAACATACTGGGTGTTAATGCACTGTTTTGTGTCCGTCTTCCCACTTTTCATCATGCAAGTTGATCTCCCAAAGCGGGCCTCTATGTAATAATCTTGCTGTCACTAATTCTAATTTTATATCTGCAGTGTTTTTAGACGATCTCCTACCCTGCATTTTCAAAATCCCACTTTTTCTCGATGCGTTATTTGTAGGCATATACTCAACTTTCATGTATTCTGGTTTGCACAACAGACATTGGAGACTAAACAGGTTTGTTATTTTATTGATGAAATCATTTAAACTAGCTCAGATGTCTTAAATGCCAGGTATTTCACTGCCTGCTTATTTTTATCTTGCACGCAAATCTTTACGTGGCGAGAATGGTGTTAGCGTTATTGTTTTTAATAACCCCATTTGATTATCATTGTAAATCTTTTGCATTGTTTTGGTCAATTAACACTTTTTTAATTATTAATTAACAGTTTATTTTCTCTTGGTATCAGAGGAGAACCAGATGTGTTCTTGTCTGTATTTTAATACTCTTGTTGATGAAATCTGTAAATAAATTTGAAATTTTACTTTTATTGCCAAACAAATGTATTTGAAAGTTTCTGTTCTTCAAGAAAAGCTTACACTCCTTTTATTTGTTGATGTTCTAGGCCACACTGAGCACACGCTGCCACAGGACAGTTAGAATTTACATGTATAAAATATGTAATGCAAAGTCATTCACCTGCACTGGACAGAATCTCACTTGATGCAAACTTCTATTCTAAATGTTAACAGAACATGCAGGTCATCAGCTGTTCAACCAGGAATAAAATGCTGTGAAGACAAAGAGTAATGTAACAAGGATATTTGGTACTATTTCCTTTTTAATATTGCCTGATTCTATGCGTTTGCCAGCTAATGATCAGGTAAGTAATGGAGTTTTTACATAAAATGTGTTCACTGCATCAGGTCCTGAGACATAAACCTGCGCTGGCTGGATACAGCTAACAGAAGATATTTCCACTGTGTGTCACCCTTGGATTTCCATCCAGCTGCCATCTCTTGAGACTCTTATATGTTGCTGGACCGAATTTATAGAAAACAAATCCATACAAACGTGTTATGTGTGCACAAACTACCTTGCAACAGTTTAATGTTATTGAATAAATAATGGGAGGGATATTGCAACACGTTTTTTATTATATTTAAATAAAAGTCAATATAATAGGGTAAATAAATACTGCAATGCAGCAGCACAACGCTCCCGATGTTTATGACAAAATGACGTTCGGATTCTATGGTTACCATGGCGTCACACAGTGGAAATATCTTTGTTAGCTGTCTCCATTACTACATTGGGTGACCTCGTCATCGTCACCATTTTTCTCTTGAACTCACAGTGCTTGATAGTTCTTGGAAAGCTGTTACAAAAAGTTGCTAGCAAGTGACTAAGTTACAGAAACCACTGGAACCCCAGCGGATCAGAGACTGACTTCAGTTCAGTTTTTTTTTACTCCTTTAACATGGTAAAGAAAATAAATATCAACCCTTTAAAATAATTTGACAGCCTTATAAAAGATTTTAAATTATTTTTCTATTCGACGGCTCCTATGTTGGTATGGTAAGCTACTTAGCGTTAAGCTAACTTAGCTGTTGAGACTCGAAAGCGCAAATTCAATAATGGGTTGTAAATAACCATCGCATTTTAGTGTAAATAAATAAAATTACCCCCTAAAAAAAACCCAATCAAAATGAAATTAAAGCTGCAAGCAGCGATGAATGGGCCCTCGCAACTTCCTGCACGTCGGGGTGCTGGCGGGACAGCGATGGACGCGGATATGATGTTTTGCACATTTGTGGCTCTAGAGAACACACTCTAAACACGTACATTTCATGGAAATCGGGTGATGTTTGTCACACAAAGCTTACTTCCTGGTGCCAGTAGGTGGGGCTATGATTATAACTCAATATTGGCACTAAGATGTCTTCAGGCCAGGACTATTATCAAACATGTTAAGTTTGGGGCAGACTGGACAATGTACATTTGAGTTTCAACAACTTCCTGTTTCATGGCGGAACATGTAAATTCGACGCCACACTACGGGCACGCCGCTCAACGAAATATCAAACTTTGAACAACTTTTCATCGTGAAGGTCTTTAGATTACACTGCCCAAATCTGAAGACGATGTGATTTATTCTCTATGAGTTTGTTAAAGTACAGAGCCTGCAATAGACAAAACAATGGCCTAAAATTGTGCAGAAAATTCAAAATGGCTGACTTCCTGTTGGGTTTAGAGTATGGCTCCAAGAGGCTTTTTTGTTTTGGGATGACACATCTGCCTCCCAAATTTCATACATCTACGTCAAGCCATTTTGCCACAAACATGTCCAAAACCCATATCAGATGTAAATTCTCACCACTTCTGTCACGTGCAAAGTTTCGTGAGTTTTCAAGCATCCCAAGCCCCCCATAAAGGGCTTCCTGTTTCATTGCGAAACATGCAAATTGTCCACCCTGCAACGGCAAAGTTCCATTCTTGTAAATTGTCTAAAATGGCATCTTGTCTCATGACCTATGACATCATCCTTTGAGATATTGACACTTCCTTTGCAATTTAGCTTCACAAATTTGAATTGAATCTGATAAACCCTCTAGTTTGCAAAAAATACAGGAAAACACAAAATTCAAAATGGCCGACTCCCAGGTGGGCGGAGTTAATAAAAGCCAATGGGAAATATGTTGAAATGATGAGAGCAATGTGTGTGTATCAAACTTTATCCCGACTACGGCCTGCCACACAGCATGAGCTTTTGAGTATATCAAGGGCATCAAAAATGCGTTTGAAGGCTAAAAGTAATTAGGGGGCGCTATAGAGCCGATGTGCCACACCCAAGCCCAATTGTGACATCAAATTGAAATATTTACCAGTTCGACTATGGGTGCAAAGTTTCATGAGTTTTTGAGCATCCTAAAGGCCTCAAATGTGATTAGAAAGTTGAAATGTATGCAGGAAATGCAACGTGGCTGACTTCCTATTGGGCAAACACTCTTAAAAAAAAAAAAACTGAAATATGTTCTTCATGATGATAGCAATAACCCCCCAAATCTCAAAGATCAAAGCAACTTTATCCCAACCATGGCGTGCGTTTGGGGGCGCTATGGAGCGCCCTGGCCACACCTGAGCCCAAAAATGTGTTACAAAAGTAGAATAATAATAATCTTCTCAAAAACAATAGGTTCCTGGCACTTCGTGCTCGGGCCCTAAAAAAGACGAAGGTAATCCTTTAAAATCCTCTGCAAGCATTTTCAAGCCCCTTTGTTCCAGGCCTCCTCTCTTGGCGCAGTAATTTACAAAGCCAATTCACAAATTGAGTGTGAAACTTTGTCACAAAATCAGTTAACCCTCTCTGACTCCAAATCAGTACCTGATATACCAAAAAAATGCCATAAGTTGAATTTAACAAATATAGAACCCACAGTATCATCAGAAATGGCTAAAATGGCTAATTAGATTGGACTCTTTCTCCGAGGGCCCATCTAAATGGCCCACAGAAACAGGGTGCCAGATTTCAGTAAAAGTCACCTCTCACTTTGACCAGCTTGGGGTCATAACATGATGCTACTTGAATTAAGGTCTGAAGGAGTGTGCTATTATATGTATTTATGTCTCAAAGGTAAAAGTAGATTATTCTAGTTCTAAAATCAGTTTAGGAAAATGTTATAATCACAGCACACAAGGTTTTCCATCTTTTTTTAAACTCTACACAGTGGGAATGTGGTGCCCAAGCTCCACCAATCCAGTGGCTCTTCAGGTCATACAGGAGGCCGTCAGGGAGTTCAATATGTAATGCCACTGGAATGAAAGGTGTGTAGTTTGGAGGTGTAACTGCTGTCACCACTGCAGCCTGAAACCTGCATTTCTTTATTTTTTAATTGTCACTTTTTGAATAATTCCATACTTTGGACATCAGGGTGATTGCGCAGCAGTTCAGTTACTGTGGATGGGATGCCCTTTGGGTGAATTTGAGGAGATTATGGATCAAGAACGACAAGCAGTCCATGTTTTGTGAATTGTGGTCAAAATGATAATATTTATTACAAATGTGAGTGTTCAGATACAGGTCAAACAGGTCCTCTCCACTCAGTGGATGACTCTGCACCAAGGAGGTACAGAACAAGATGGCTCCGTGGTCTTAACAGGCTTCCCCTCCCCTAAATAAACTCATCTACAGTGGAGCATCTTGTCTAGCTGTGCTTTCACTCTGCAAGCACCAAGATCATCTCAGCTGAAATACTATGCCCCGTTTCCTTGTGTGTGTGGAGTCTGACTGATGACTACCAACTACTTCTCAGCCATCAGCCATCACTTCTTTGACTTATTTCATAGACCACATGAATCAACATGTCAAGAATAATTTTAAAACACCTGTAGCAAACATTAGATTCACTTCATATGAAGAAGTGTCACTTTCTGATCACATGATGCCTGCACGTGTGGAGGCTGCAGAGTGTTGGTCAGGAGGAAGAAAGAAGCCACCATGGAGGCTCGGCCGTGTTCTCTGGAAGTGCCAGGTATCAAATCCAGACAGCTCTGCTGTGGTGGGCTCATGGCTCGGGCTTGTATGAGGAGGGGGGATGTGTCCCGGGCGAGGCCTGCTCAGGGGCTGGAGACTCTGGCTGTGGAGAGGGACTGGCTGTCGCTGCAGGCTCTTTCTGCACCAGCTCGGGCTCATCCTGGCCTGCCTGGGGTGGGTGGACCAGGACCCGGTCGATGAGGCCGAAGTCCTGCGCCTCCATGGGACTCATGTAGCGATCCCTTTCCATCACACTCTCTAAAAAGGCAGGACAGGCGGAGAGAAATGAGCACCCATTTACAACGGGGTTAAAGCTGCATTCATTGTTTTTTTAGAACAAGCAGTGGGGGGGGGGGGGGGTCAAACCTACCAATGGTTTCCAGCAGCTGCCCTGTGTGTTTGGCGTAGATGTTGTTGATCTGTCTCTTGAGCTTCAGGATCTCTTCGGCCTGGATGGCGATGTCTGTGGCCTGACCCTGGACACACAGCACTGTGATTATTATCCCCCCTTCATGCTTGATTTCAGATCAGTATTAAAAAAAAAGGGACCTGGGGAGACCACCTTACCCTGGCCCCTCCTGAAGGCTGGTGAACCATGATGCGGGCATTGGGCAGTGAATGCCTCATCCCCGACGTCCCTGCTGCCAGGAGCAAGCTGCCCATACTGGCCGCCTGGCCAACGCACCAGGTGGAGATGGGATTAAGGATGTACTGCATGGTGTCGTAAATGGCCAGGCCTGATGTCACCACACCGCCTGGGGGGGGGGGAATTCATTTACTCATTTTAAAGGGCTCAGGCAGGATGTTTCATCCAGAATCAAAATAAAAAGAGAAACAGGTAAATAGACTATTATTATATTGTACTGCTCAGGATAATTCTGTAATAATGAAATGCTAAAAAGAAAAAAAAGTGAAAAAGGACATCGGATATTAAAATGACAAACTGATTATGAAACAGGATTTTAAAAATAGAAAGAAAAAAAGAATAGAAAAGCTTAAATGTAAATGCTTAAATTAAAATGTGTAATGGGAAGTGAAAACAAAACCATATGAGACAATTTAAAAGAGAAAACGATCTTTAAGATTTAAAGTTATCTTTTTGTTTCTTGATAGAACATTTCCTCTTTCCAATTTTCTTTTATATGTTTTGCATTACAAAAAGATATTTAGTTTACTATTTACTATTGAGAAGTCATTTCTTTGGTTATGGACTGCATCAAATTCACAACAACACATTTTTATACTAAAGCCGTAAGTCGTGAACCACCAATCAAAAAGGGGGAACTTCATCTTTAACACCTGAGACAATTACCACATCGACATCTGACATCCCTAAAATCAGATGAACGATACGTCAGAAAATGCAAAATACTAATGAAAAGTTTTTAGAAAAAATAAAAGTTTTTTCTTGAGAAAAAAAAATGTGTTTGTTTCTTTCAGAAAAATTTGGATTTTTTTTTTCTATAAAAAGAGTAGACGGGAAATGCAATTTTCCATTTGTATTCTGTGATTTCTGATGTCTCATTTTCAGGATGTTCTCATGTTTTGGTCCTCTGTCCCGAGCACTTCAGCACTTCACTGCTCGTCGCCTCACCAGGACTGTTGATGTACATGTGAATGGGTTTGTTGTTGCTCTCCGACTGCAGGAAGAGCAGCTGGGCAATAACCAGGCTGGCTATGGAGTCATCGATCTGAGCAGAGGAGGAACCAAGAGCCAGATTGTAAATAATGACTCAGAAAACATGTTTAAAAAAAAATCAATCTGGACATCCAGGCAGACACTTACAGGACCCATTACACAAATGATTCTCTCTCTCAGGAGGCGGGAATAGATGTCATACGCTCGTTCTCCTCTCCCCTGGAAAAAACAAAAAGAATTGTTTTAAACTTGAAGAAGAACTCAAACAAAACCATTTTATCTAGTGCTGTGACGAACCACAAAGCTGCACTGTGCACACACACCTGTACGCTTTAAGATTGGCTTCCTCTTTCCCAGCCACTGTATTCTGTTCATTCCTGTCCATGAATGGAATCATCTTGCAGAGAGATCTAATGGCAATGCACATGTGAGCAGAGACTTTAAAACTCTCCTTGTCGATGCATTCAAGGACGCTCTGACTTCTGAAGCCTTTGTACTGCAAGAAGTGACATTTACATTGTCTTCTTTGTTTATATGTTTGTCTCCTCATTAAGGCTTCTTTTGTTGGCAGATAACTATGAACAAAATACAGCTGTTGTGATTCCTGTGATACGGGCGATGGTGGTGGTGAAGATTAGCTATCAGCACCAAGTTTGTTGTCTCTGCAAGTTGATTCTCAGTGTTATGGAATGAACTGAAACCAATGGAAGACTAGAAGGCTGTGGATCAATCTAGAAACGTATGGTACACTTTGGAAGTACTTAAAGTATCCTTTAAAGTTGTGTACTTGATTTCCCCTCCATGTTTGGTGCTGCAAACCACTGCCATGTCCCAATACATACATACTAATTGTATACAGTAAATACTATATACAAATATAATAATAGTATGCTGTTTATGCAGTTAGTGTGCACTCTTTAGTCATATTTGAACAGGAAATTATGTTGATGGGATGACGTGTCGTCTGACATCAACCAAACGTAATACTTTATGAAGCTGTCCCACAACCATTCATGCTTTTTTTTATAGCCGTTTCTTTGTAAAGGTGGCTATCACGATATCACGCTAAATATAGATACACACTCCAAAGTGTAAATGCATCCCTTCCTGTGTACCAGAGCACGTTTCCCGGTACCTCAGACCAGCAGAATGCACAAGCCTGTTAAGATCTGAGGATACAACTGGGTGTTTAAGAAAACCAGAGTGTGGTTTTTGGAGTTGTGAATGGGTTCTTCATGTGTGTAGATGACCCACCAGACTGAACAAGGTCTACTTAATGAGGATGTTCTTTGGGCGTGTGGCTGTACAGAGGATTCATGCATAGTGCAGCATTAACACACATGGCAGCGTTGAGCACAGCTCGGCAGTTAAAAGTCATCCCACTCACCGTTTGCTCCACAACTATAGGTATAAGAGGACTCCTCCATACAGGACTGTGGTGGATGGACCTGCTGTGTTTCAGTGTCAAGCCTCCGATGTGAAGCACCCGCTGAAAGACACAGACATGCAGACACCCATACTTTGTTTAAGTTTTATCCATGAAGACGTGATGAAAATTTGTCATAATTCAGACTAAACGATTAACGGCAAATAATAAGCAGATTAATGGATAATGAAAATATTTGTTAGTTGCAGCCTTATTTTCATGTAAGAAAAAGGAATAAAAAATAAGAATACAACTAACTTAAATATAAAATTTAAAGTTTAATTTAAAGTAAAATAAATAAAACAAAGGCCAGATATATCCAAATGTACACTTAATTACACTTTGTGTAACAGTACTAAGTCAGTGACAGACCATATGTTTCCATCTAGCCTGCATTAAACAAGCATTTATTTTTATGTAAAATATATTAGTTGTTCCCTATTGAGATATTATGGGGTGAGAAGTTGTGTCTGTGTAGAATAACTAATATTAGAGAATTTTCTTATGGACTTCTGACAGTGTGATAGGGAGCTTATCAATGTTGAAATCACAGACTGAATAACAGTTTAGTCCAACAAATTTGTTGAACGTTTTTTGGATTACAGTGCCATTTTAGTCCGTTTATGTATTTATTTTTGACTGGTTACGTTTGTTGTCTATTGGGGAAAAGCACTACATTCTATTTGTAACATAAAGCACATCAACAACGTTACATTATGAACCTGACAGGCTTTAGAGGTGATGCCATGAAGCAGCGTTACACAAGGTACTAGCTAACACGCTCAACACGACAAGCCCTAATAACAACAGTAACCACCAATTTCATTTAAAACGAATGTACGGTATGACCCACGCTGACAGGAAGGTTCCATAAAACTGTTGGTTGTACTCACTCGTAACAGCATTTTGAAGTATTTTAGTTTTCACTCCTCCTCTGTGTGATCCCGAGCTACACCGGAACCAATTCCAGCTTGACCTTTGAACCGCTTTCTTCTTCGTGGGAGTAATAGGCGCGCTTGGTATCGAGTTTATCTCATTAGCGCCCTCTATATGACGGTTTTCGATGCCTTCTCACCTGCTATGTAGCAAAATTCCGTCAGTTTCCCCACTAAATACTACATTATTACATTCTACTGTATATAATTACCATATATATAAATACATGGCTAATTATATATGCTGTACTACTACGCATAATCACCTAGCCAATTAGACCCGTCTCCCTCTAATATTGTGTTACACAAACAAAACATGGTAGGGCTACTGTCTTTATTTGTTGACTGATTGTTGGGTGCTTCTCATCAAATTCAGTGTAGAATTATTTTTTGTGTGTGTCCAGTCTTAATCTTGTTATGATTCTCTTTGCCTACTAGGTCCCAGCTGGTTTCTACAGAGGCCTGAAACTGACAAACTGTAGTAAAAGGTAATTATCAGAGAAGTCAAAAAGATAAAGGAATACTTACTGTTTGTTTAAAAGACAATACGGAGTTTTGGGAAATGTGAAATGATGCTTGGGAGAAAAAACAGAATAGATAAATGATTAAATGTGTGCCAAGACCCCCCAAAATAGGAAAACTAAGGAGTTTAAAAATAAGATGAGCTGGTGAAAGATAAAAATATACTAAATTGTTCTTTGAAAAGGCTTCTATATTCTTAAAAACAGCACAGACAGAACACAGTTATATAGATTCAAAAGCATGTTTTTGTATAAATCAGACAGAAATGTATTATTATAATATTACGTTTTCCCCAGACCCTGCTGCTGCTTTTCAGCCACAGTTTAACTGAGCAGTTTGTCTTGAACTTATCATGTGATCAACTGAATATTTGGTTGCCTGGTTGTGCACAGAAGAGAAAATATTTATTTTGATACTTTGGGCCAACTTATTTCCTACAGTTACAAACTGCAATTCTGCAGACTCTAGGAAGCATATTAGCACTCCACTGAATGTTTTAAAAGGCATACAATGATCATATGATAACAGTTAAATATTAGTCTATTAGTTAGTCATAACATAGTCATTAGTCATAACCATTATCAGTCATACGATAACCATTAATCCAAATATGATTTTTAAATCTCATTCTTGTTTCATCTACTTGAAGTACTTATCCACTGGTTGTCTTTATTGTTTGTGTAAGGCTCTAAACTGAATAATTAAAATAAATAGAAATAATAATTTGTATTAAAAAATTGGGTCAAATAATAATAATAACCATTTTTGCACCCATCGTCTGATTGCATTTATTCTGCAATCTGCAATTTGCACATGTTTTTATTAACCTTTAGCCCATACTACTGTTTTGTAAACATTTATGTTAATATTGATGGTTTGGTTGTTAGTTGTGAGTATTTGTGCACAGCAGAAGGCAGTGGTGGAATGTAAGTATATTAGTACTGTACTGTACTGTACCTTAGTGCAAATGTGAGGTGCTTGTACTTTACTTGAGTACATCCTTGTTATGCTACTTTGTACTCTACACTATAGATTCAATTCAATTCAGTTTTATTTATATAGCGGCATATCATAACAAAGTTATCTCAGGGCACTTTTTCGTATAGAGCAGGTCTGGACCGACTCTTTATATTTACAGAGACCCAACAGTTCCCACCATGAGCAAGCACTAGGCGACAGTGGCAAGGAAAAACTCCCTTTTAACAGGCAGAACCAGGCTCTAGGTGGGCGGTCATCTGCCTCGACCGGTTGGGTTGAAGGGGGACGGGGGGGAGCAGGAGGAAAGAGAACATACAGCAGCACAATACAGTTCCTGTAGATCAATACAGTTCTGTAGAAGTAGATCAGAGGGCAAACGTTGTATTTTTTTACTCCTATACATTTATATGACAACTATAGTTACTAGTTACCTTACAGATTAAGATTCTACATAGAAAACATGTAATGATCTTATAAAATATGATGCACTGTTATATATTTAACTACCCAACAGAATACAAAATAGTTCAAATTAGCTCCATCTCGACCAGCTACAACAGTACAATGCTACTTACACATCAATGCATCACTAATTATAATCCAATAATATATTACATAATAAACACTCAGAGGGGACCATTCTTCTGCATTATGGGTACTTTTACTGAGTGCTGTGAGAGTATGAGTACTTTAAGTGACATTTTTGATATACTTTTAGTTGTAATGGAGTATTTTCATATTGCAGTGTTGCTCCTTTTACTTAAGGAAAGAATCTGAATACTTCCTCCAGCATCAAATGTAGGCCTAGCCTATCCAAATTTAATTGAAATTAACTAACAAACAACAACACTTTAAAGCAATGACTCTGTATTTTAGTGTGTGTGTATGTGTTTGGGTTTTGGGTGCGGGGGGTTAAAAAAAGTGAGTGAATAGGCTTTTTATTTTGAAGGTTCTCACCGGAAGATGTGTTTTATTCCAGCCTAGAACTGCAACACTGGTGTAACTGACTATTTGGTCACTTTCTCTGTTGGACTCAGTCATGTCAAACAACAGCGCCGCCAACAGCAGTTTAGTCATCGCCCAGAAAGCAGTCAAACAGCTTCGTCTAGAGGCCAGTGTCCGTCGGATAAAGGTATGTACACACAACTCAAAACTTCCATTCAACTATACATCAAACCTCTCCTGTGCGCGGCTTTAATGTGCCGCGCGCTGCAACTAATTACTAACTATCTATCACGTTCGCATTTTACACGTTAGTATTATCTCAAAACGCATTACTATCTAACAACAAGTATACAATATTTTCTTATACAGAATAGTTTGACACCTATTAAAAAATGTTCTCAAATTAATCTTCACGTTTCCTACTATGGACATATTTGAGCTACATATATATATATATAATTTCAGTAGGCCTTAAACTTATTGACTGTGGTTGTACAGCAGCTCTATGATGGGGTAACAGCTGTAAAGTTTAGGTTCCTGTTAAAAGTAGTGTCTTGTGCGGTTACTACAAACTAGCTTAAATTGAAAATGTCTCATATTTAAATTCTCAAAAAACTCCACTCATTGACCATAATCCTTCCTCGTACTTAAGGAATAGATTTAGGTTCATGTTATAAGTCATTGGAAAGCCAGAGTGTGAGCAGTGGAGTGCAGTGAAATGGTAGCAAACAGACTTTCCTCTGCTAGTGCAGCACAGTGATAGCTTTGTTGATTGTGCAGCTGTGTGACTGGTGTGATTGTTGGGTGGCTACTTATTTTAGAACAGAAGTCAGACTAGTTTCAAGTGTGTGTGTGTGTGTGTGTGTGTGTGTGTGTGTAACCACCCTGGCAGTAAGTAAGCAGTCAGGGGGAGCACCCAGACTCAATAAATCACAGTACAATTTCACTCAGTCTTGCAATTAGTTAAGTTAGTTTTTAAACAACCACCAAACTTAAGACTTGAATTTGTGATATTGTAAGTTGAGAATCATATAGAATGAAGGTCCAGCTGATTACTGTGGTGTGAGGCATGGGGATATTTAAAGCAACAACCTGTAACATTTTCACATTACGTCTATGTCATACAACCTCTCTTTCACTGATTGCTATGATAATATTACCTTAAAGCGAGGCTATGTAACTTTTGAAAGAAGAGATAACACAAGCTTCCTTCTTCTCTGGTATGACCAGTGGCTTATGGTGCCTAAAGTTAGCCAGTGTTAGCAAACTTTAGGTAGGTGTAACTTTGTGACTGACTTTAATAAGTCAGTTCACTGACTTAGGTTTGTTTGCACCAAAAAGGATTCATTTTTAAATCTGATTAAATCATTAACTTTAAATTATGTTGCACCAAACGTTAAAACTAACTTAAAATTAAAAAACAAAAAAATTAAACCTAGATTAAATTTAATTCTGTTGCAGCAAAACATTAAACTCCAATTCAAAATGTGATCCAGTATTAATTTTAAACAGTTAAGGAATACAGAGCAGCCGACAGTTAACATTTTCTCATTTTAAACCTAGTTTCGCTAACTCTGATTAGAACTAACCTTAGATTACATTTATCTTTGTTGGTGCAATCCAGCCTTATAATGAATCTTCTCTACTTGTGCTATATTTACACTACATTTTTAGCTTTTACCATTATCCTGTGATTGTCACTTGTGGACACCGTGGCCAGTGTTAATCAAAAGTCACACCAGTTTCTAAAAGCGTTTACATTTGCTGTTATAACATCCCATTAAGAAAATCAATTAAAACAAATACAAATACACTGGGTAGTCAGTTGGTAGCTAGAAATGCAAATAAATGTCAAGCCACTTGGCTGATCACAAACACCATTAACCAAATGATGTGATATATGGAATATTCGACAGGTTTCTCAGGCTGCTGCAGAACTGAAGACCTTCTGTTTGCAAAATGCCCACAAAGACCCTCTCCTCACCGGGGTGCCCTCCAGTGATAACCCGTTCAGGCCTCCCAAGTCATGTGTCCTCCTCTGAGGTGCGAGTGTAGCTCTCTTCTCTGTGCTCGAATTGTCCAACTATTTTTATGTTCTTTAATTATTTTCTTTTCTGCCCTTCTTAATACTTTTTCTATTGTACCTCTTCCAACCATTAAACAATGACCCCGCTATATTTTAGAGAGAGCACAAGACACATCCCCTCAAGCTAAATGTATTTCTTGTCTTTTTAGGGTCCTGAAGGAGCGGAAAACACTCAAACAGACGCCTGATCATTCCAAGGTGGATTTCTGTCATGTGCTCCAATGCCTCTGAAGATAACAAAGCCAAGACCATAAACACACACACAGATTGTCACTGGAGCAGTTAAGGAATGACGCTGACAGTTTCAGCTGAAAAATGTAGTAAATGCATCGTACTTACTTGCTTTTGACAGAATGTGTTTCCGTGTGTTTAAATGCAAGCCACTGGTCATTTTTTACTCTCTCAGGGCTCAGAGGTCTACACTATGGTGGCTTTGCACAACAGGCCTTAATGCAGATTCTGTTTTTATGACCATATCTATTTTTTTGACCACTTGTGTTACAGTAGAACTACATTTTTTACAGTGGTTGTTGGGGGGGAAAAAAATCGCAGTCGATGAAAAGATAACAAGAAAAATCCCATGACAGTCACATTGGCAAATACCAGATCCCTCTCTTATTAGTATCTATTTATGAACACCGCCCAAAAATTGGATTCTATGTGTTTTTTCTTTTGCACATGTTTGTAGTACATGTCCAATCTGTGCCATATGTGAGCAAATAAACAAAAATGGGCCATTTACACCACCAGACAGAATATTTTTCCTGAACTGCATTGGCATTTCCTTTCATACCAACGAGCACTGAGAGACAAAATTCAAAAGGACTCTATTTACCAACAGCTGCTGAAACAGGAGCCTTTAAATGTCTGTAATCATTCATTTTGTACTGGCTAGGCAAACATAATTTCTAAAACAAAAGAAGCCTTTGGAACAGAGAAGAGGAAGTATACATGTTGATAAGCTGCGGCGAGCTGATGGGTTATTACTGATGTTTACAGATTACAGTGTGAACACACAGTTCAAACACAGTTCAACTTGTACAGTTCAGATATCTCTCATCTTATGTGCACTGTTACTATTATTCACCATTAAAAGTTACCACGTGTTTGTTTTTGTCATCCGTCTGTGATGCTGTTTCTGGCATGAATTGTGCATCTCGGTTTTTAACAAACACCAGCAGTATTAACTATATCAAACTTCACTGATGGAAAACTATTTCACTGCAAATAGCAGAAGAACTGGGTGAAAAGAATGTGTTGCTGACTTTCTGGTAAAATGAGATCTAATAAATCATGTTTTTAGTTGGAATTTCAAGACCTTTCAGCGCTCCGTTTTCACAGAAGTCATTATCAGATGTCACATAAACACAGCAGCATACTTTAACCTTTGCATGACCTGTGTTTGAAACATAAAGCTGCACTCACAACTGGCAGGCTGACTTTGCCAAGTACCACTGATAAAATCTTCAGGGTGTCAATGTGTCTTTGAGTGGAATAATGCATAAATAAATTACAGTTACTGTAGGCATGTATGCTGTGTTGTATATCTTACAAGCTGAAAAGTGGACAGTTAGGAGTTGAAACAATGGAAAGAGACTGAGAGTAAGATATTTTCTCTTAACAGAAAACCTAGATTCCTGTTATATTTGAATGTACATAATACAATTTACAATGTCATGTTATCAAACCTGCCAACTGTTGACCATTACTGTATATCATGTCATGATTTCATGTAACTTTGCTTGCATCAAATTGTTGTTTAAGATGCTACTATATGTATATCATTTTAACACATTAAATTATTAGCACAATAATTTCATTCTGTAATCTCCTGGTGTTTTTCTTCTTTCAATATTGGGAAGTGATTGTACAGTATATATGTACATATGGTGAATATGTTATACACTACTAGTATTTATGATTTTTTTTCTCGTGCTAGGCTATTTGAAATGCACATTTCTGAGATTTCCTCCACCCCAATTCATTGGAGGTGAATGGAATTTAATTTGTGGTAGCGACAATATGTCAAAAGTCTTCTGTAAAACGATTTCTTCTAATGAATTTGTTTAACAGTACAATAATACAATTATTGATAACAAACTGATATATAGGTAAACATACAGATAGTCAAATGAAGGGATAAACCAAAAAACAAATAAACACTGTAGGACGAATTTTTTTATTTTTTTTATTGAACATTGTAAACATACAGACAATTAGCTTGTGGACATGAAATGAACATCCTTGTACAAATCAAGATTCGAATGTGTGAAAAAATAAAATAAATTAGATAACAATCAATTGAAATATAAAAAGGTAAATAAATTAAAACAAAACTACAAAAATAAGATATTCTGTAGGACGAAAATCCTTGAGAGCTCCCGGATTATATGACGTCATGACGTATTCCAAATGTGTTTACGCAATACCCGATTTCGCCCGCCAGGTGGCGCTGTTGGGGTGGCTTATCATGTTGATGCCCAGCCTGCCTCCAGCAGAGAGCAGTGCGTGGTTGGATGTGAGCGCCACCGACCTGTCTCTACTTCCAGATCGAAGATGGCGGTCTCGGTGTTCCCCGGCGTGCGGCTTCTCTCCATCGGAGACGCGAATGGAGACATACAGCGACACTCAGAGCAGCAGCCCTTGCGGTTAGAAGTCAAAAGCACACAAGATGCCGCCCTCATCAATCTCTCCAATGGTGAGTTGACCTTTTCTGCAGCTGCTCCTCGGGGTGTTCGGCCTGTCTTAACTGCCAATGCTAATGCTATGCAGTGCTAATGCTTATACAGCTAATCTGGCCATATGTAGCGTTAGCTACCAAGAAGCTAACCCATCTTGAGAGACCACGTCGCCTCCCCCTGCTTATCACGAGGGAGCCCTTAAAAGTCCAAATTCTTTCGTCGTCCGATGGTTGAGGCTTGTTAAAGTCAGGCTCTTAGCTTCCACACAAGTTCGCCGCTTTGGAGAGCTCGACAAAAATATAGCGCAACACATACAACGTAGCTTAGTTTAGTCACACTGATAAGCGGGGCAGCTAAGTAGTGTGTAGTTTAATGCTAGTTAAACAATGCCACTAGCCCGGTTTCAGCAGTGATGCGCTAACGTGCATCTGACCCGCTCGCATCTAACGTCTTTTGCCCTTGATGTTTAACGGTTATTTTGTCACATAAATATGCCCAGTGGTTTTGTAAATTAACCCTTTTCTGGTTTGTCCCCAAGAGACCCAGGTAATGTTATTTGGCTGTTTAGCTTTTGAATTAGCCCGTCTAGATTGTTCTGGAGCCGAGCACAGAGGGCATCACTCCTGACCCGCCACCGTGCTCTGCTGTCCCGGCAGCCGCATTATCTGCTATAGCCTTGCATTTAGCCAATAGCCCGTTCCCTAGTAGAGCGGTAAACGCATAAACTTTTGAAGCTTTTACTTTTTGGGGAAAGCGGTCTTGGCGTTTTGGGTGGCGTAGCGAGACCGGGCCCTCATTACTTATGCATTCATCTTTGTTCTCATTGGAACAATAGCCGGGTCCCCACCCGCCTACTTCCCTCCTGTGTGGAGGCAGCATCAGAGCCGCTCAGCTCCTCCGCAGCTTTTCTTCTCATTCAATGGGATGTCCCGCTGAAAAGAAACAGCCGCGCAGGCCTCCTCCTCTGCTGTGATGCTGAAGTTAAAGAAAAGTACACCGAATTTCATTGTAGACCTTTGAGCAACTCTATCTGCATCAACAGCACACATTAAAATGTGTAGTTTAATTAATCCCTGTGGGAATTTAGGCCCTGAAAAAATAAAAGTAATATGATTCAAAAAGGAAAAAGAACATAGAAGATGGACATGCAAATACAGTGTAAAGTAGCCACTAAGACTTGCATGGCAAAGAGTGTCTGCCTTTTAGGCTAGTGAAACGATTTTCTCTTGTATTGGAGTGATTGCTAAACTGTATAAATGAACAACATTTAGTATCAATAATATATCAAAATGTCCTGTGTGCTAAATATAAGCAAATTAAGCTATCCAGCCATGCAGTTTTGTATTTTGTTTCATCTGTCCTATCTTCAAAACCATCTAGTATAGAAAGTCACTAAGTATATAATGTCTATAAACAGATATCTGCATATGGATGCAGAATCTGTAGGCAAGGGACAAGATTTTGGTATCGGAAGCATTCTAGTTTCTGTTTGTAGTCTGAGTCTTACGTTTGAGCGGGCATTGGTTGCATGCAGGTAAACAGTCTGTGTGGAGAGCAAAAGAGGCGGAATGCATTGGCCGAAATGCAGTCTCTGAACCCATCTGCTATCGTCTGACGACAATTTAGCTTTTTATCAATCTCAGAGATTGACATTTTATTAGCTTTTTTATTTATTTATTGGCATTCAAATCATCGTCACACGATAGCCGATAGTCTTTTAACAGTAGAGGCCGCTCATCTTTATGTAGTGTCTTGTACTTCTGTACTTTCTCCCTTGATCATCTGTCGTAGAAAGAGCAGACACAGATTTCTGATCTGGCTTTCGATGGTCAGTGGCCATCACAGTTTTTTGACACACACGGTCTTTTTCAAATGCTTGTAGTGTCGAACAAGTTTGTCCCAAGCTCAGGCTGTCCGACTAATTGCGGTCGACTCAACTATATATGACTGGCTACTTTTTTATGCCAAGGTAAAGGCACATTTTCAGGGAATCTGAGTGTTGTCTGAATGTGATGTTAATCAATGCAGGCCATTTTGTTGAGTTTAACCAATCCTGGCAAGTGTGCCATGTGCTCTGCAAAAAACACATGCATGTTTATTCTCCCTACCAACAAAGACTTCCCTCTGAACAGACCAACAAACTCTGATTCTGCTTAATGACATGAAGTCCCTACATAAGACTTATTTATTTGTTTTTGAAATTTTTATTTATCATGTTGCTGTCATTATATAGTCGAACCAAGCCTATCCAGACTCACAGCGGGCTCTAAACCAGTGCTTCTCAAGTGGGTTGCCTTTCTGAATGGGCCAAGGTTGCCGCAAGATTTATTCATTTTTTATTGTACATTTTTAATAATGTTTCACCACATAAAAAAAAAAACAAGCCAACATTTTTGCCTTTTTATTATTTAGGGACAGCTGAAGAGAGAGCAGCATTTACTTTAACTACATTTTATGTTACTTTTTAAAACTTTTTGAGGCGGAATAAATGAGAAATAAACATTGAAATCACCATACTAAAAACCCTTTTAAATAAAGACTTATGCCGCGGCTCAGCTCAGAGACATTCATAGTTGCCAGTCGTTATAGTAACATGACACACTTTCTAGTAGTGAAGTTTTCCAGATTCACAGCAGTCACAAATACTGACTGTCAGAACAAATGACGGAGAGAGTTGTCGCTGTAAATAGAGAATGCTTATACATCTCATCCCTCAACACAGTTCAATATGACCGAGATGAGCTAATTTGACTTTTTAATAAAACAGGAATAAAAATTGAACTTATAAGCATACTACTTTTTAAAAATGATTTATCACATATCAACACAACATAGCCTAAAACTGCTGTTACTTCAGACTAATGTTAAGCTGTCAGCAGTAGGCTAGCATGTAGCCACTCTGTTGTTGCATCCCTTCCAATCACGTACACGTATGTTGATGATGTAGAGCAGCAGAACCGATCGTAGCATCTGTCTGTCTGTGTGACAGCTGAGCTGTGATGGCGGCAGTGTGGTCGAGACAGCAGAAGAAGCAGCAACGAGGAAACTGCTCAGTGAAAAAGAAGTGAAGCTGATCCTGTTCAAACACGACAGCTGCGCTAACTCATTTAGTCATGGTTCAAAATATTGTCTGGACAGAAGGCTCATTTCTCTCTCTGAATTGCAGAAGTAAGCGGAGGAAGAGGGAAATGTCAGTTTCAATGCTGTGTGTTGCAGAAAGCTGCAGACCTTTGGCTTTTTCTCATTTAATTTACCAGAGGTGTTTTTATCCCAATTGGATCTACTTGAAGAGAAAATATCCTTACACACATAGGTCAGTTCTGCTCAGCATGTGAAAGCAGTTCGGATTGGGCTTGAGACTGCAGTTTTTTAACAGAAAGTCTGTGTTACAAACTGGAGGGCAGGAGTTTGATAGATGCAGGCATTTTACAGGCAGGGAGGCTCTAACGGAAATATATTAATGGTTGCATTATGGGAAATGTAGGATTCAGCATTTTTGCAGCTTGACACACACATAGTGAATAAAAGTCCAGATATCTTGGTCTCTGCTGCTTTGATTTTAATCGTTCTTTTTCTGAGAATCTTTACAGGAACGCAATACTAAATCACTGGAGTAGCCCTTTATTGTGTTGTGTTTCAGCCTACTTACTCACACAAACACAGTGACTGTCTCAAGAAACTTTCACCATAAAAACACTTTAAAATGCTCCCCATTTGGAGGCATGTGATGTTTTCATAGTATTGCAGTTCATTATTTTTTAATTGAGATATTTTACATCACTCTTCTCTTCTTAGTTTCTTTTCTTTATTAATGTGAGTTTTTGTTATTTTAATTCTCTTGCCTTATGATTATTTAGGTAACAGTGAGGAGGGAAAGTGTTCCTCAGCTGGAGTTTGCCACTTCATTTTTGCCCCGTGTTTGATGAGATTAAATATGTGAACACTATTGGTATCTGCAATAAAACAGAAATAAATGCCAGTAGTCCTAGATGTTTTCTCACATTGTCACCAAGTGTCTTGTCACTTGGTCAACGGAGGGAGTGGTTGATAGGAGAACTGCGTGCGTGGCTGGCTTATTTCCCAGAAGATGCATCTGAAATGCTGCTCTTAATCCTTTAATAGGTGCTGGATTAGCTCAGGCTGCTTTATGGGTCTTTACCGGGCCTGCTGCACGACCAGGAGGTTCTTCCAGCCCGGAGAAGTGTTTGCATGGGGCGGTAAAGAAGGAATTTGAGAAATTATAATCTCAAAGTATATGATGATAGGAAAAGATGACTGCAATAATAACATTGATAAGCTTGCACCAGTTGTTCCTTCTGCTGCTGTCAGCACACAGTCATCACTCATTCTTGCACAGTGTAGAAACCAACTTCCAAAGAGTGAAATATCCTATCGCACTAAATCCTCAAATGTTCTGCTTTATCATTGTTTTATTGCAAGGGAGTTAAGGGCTTTCATATCAGTGTCTGCTTTACATTCCACTGTTAGCTGTCAGTTACCTGCCAGGCACAGGAAGGGAAGAAAGTCTTCAGGAAATGTGGAGTCAACATTAGGCTTGCTGCTCTAGTCGTTACCGTTACCGGTGTTACACAGTGTTTGGGCATACACTGATTACACACCGATTACACAATTACTTGCCCACCGCCACCATCGTTTTGCCTCTTTTTTAAAAATGGAAATAAAACCCATTTAGTTCATTTTTGCGTATCAGCGCCCACATTCATCAAATAAAAAACGCTAATTTGTAAAATACTAAGCGTGTTATCAATACTTAGTAGGACGACAGGCGCTACAATTATAAAGTAGTCAGATTTAACTTATCAGGTGACGAGAGTAAAGAGAGTTGACCGACAAGACGATGGTGGAGGATTTAGAGTCAAAGTGAAAAGTAAAAGCGCCTATTTGGCAATATTTTGGATTTAAACCCAATGCTAATAGGAAACCTGCTAACCTTAATGAGGCAATCTGTAAAGTTTGTCTGATGAAGGTGACCAACCTTCTAAGCATTAGTTTTGTTCAAAGTGTATGGGGAAGATCTAAAGATCTAACATTAAAGAAAGTAAGCACTCTACAGATATTGAGCATCATCGACAAATATCTTTTCTTGTGAAATGTCTGGTGTAATCAGTAACACCGGTGTTGTCATGAGTTTATTAACCGGTGGGAAAATTTCCTCACTGTGGCGTCCCTAATCAACATGTCACCATACTAGTTTTTTTTGTCATGTCAGTGTCTCGTTATTTAGGCCTTCTTTAATAAGCAGTTTGGCAGGTTTGGCAAAATAAATATGTTAAAAATTGTTTTTGCATTTTTAAGGAACCCAGGGATAAAATGTTGGATACTTTGGGCTCATTATTTAAAAATGTGCACCTGTAACCTACTAAATTGGTACCCACAAACCCATTGGTTTACGACACTTTAAGACAATATCCTATAACTATTCCACAATTAAGGCAGTTGTGCCTAAAAACACAGCCATGGCGACGAGCAGGAGCAAGAAGGACAGCTCTAGCTCTTCTCCCAGTTTTATATCCTAGTGATAACTAGAGGATTCAGGGCTGAAATTAGTCTTTGATTCTAACACTCGTCCTGTGGTTTCATCATAAGCAGCGGGATCTTTGAGCAAACACGCACACAGCACAGCCTGTGTGCAAGCTAGAGACCATTGACTGTGGCATATAAATAGACAGATGGTTTAAAATCTGCAAAGTTGAAGGATAGGTTTGGTTGTATTTTTTACATACAAGTATTGTGTGTGTGTGTGTGTGTGTGTGTGTGTGTATCAAAGTCTGTCTCTGCCATAGAGCTCCATTGTCCAAAAACTAATAAAAACACATCAGTGAGTCACACTGGGTGACATGTTCCTTCATTATCATGAACACACACTCTGAGGTTTATTTGGGCTCAGTCCCACATACACCGTCCTGCTGCCAGAAATACTCACTAGAGCATCAATTGTGTATTAATCCGCCACTGAAAATAGTCCCCACCAAATGCACTATTTCCTCCTAATTTAGTGACATTTACCAGAAACCATAGTGCCCGGCTGTTTTAGGAAGTTACTGAGCCTTTTAAGAAAATGAAACTATATTTGTGAGCCGCTCTTTAAAGATTTACATCTTCAGCAGGAACCAGTGGGCTTGGGGCTGAGTGACACAGAGTAGTCAGAAGAGACTTCTTTGGGATTTGTTGATTATAAGAAACATATAGAAGAGTGCCAGCTGGATCCTTTAACCCTAAAGTCTGTCGTATATATGGTTGTAATGCATGCTGTCTTGTGTAGACATACTGTAGAAATCTTAAGCAATGGGGTTCGTACAAAGTCTTCAAAGTTTGGAAAAATGCTTAATTTTAAACATTATGTTTTCAAGGTTAGGATTATGCTTGAATTTGAATATACTCCTTGAAAAATACTCGATTTTCAACATAATCTGGTGTATCATCATCTACACAATCACTCGTAAACCAAAAATCTTTTCATATTTTGTCATATTTGTTTGTTGTCTCCTCGAATTTATAGTAACAATTTAGATGTGATGACAATGGTTCGAGAGTCTGGAAAAGTTTTGGTTTAGGTACCTTGAAAGTGTTTGAAAAGTGCTGGAATTTTACTCTTTAAGCTGTACCAACCCTGAAGCAAATGTAAATAGTGAAACGGGGAAGACGGTGACACTGATATCATCAAAACCTTCATCTACACCACTTTTTCAAGCTCTTAAAACACCACAAAGACCACATTTCAGCATTTGTGGCCATTCCTCCACAATGCGTGTGTGAGCAGCGGAGGGAGATGGAGGCTGCACTGTATTTAGATGTGTTGAATCTGAAAGTGTCATTGTCGGGCTAAACGTGTGACTTGCAGCAAGAAAACCGTCTTTTTGGCTGTCATGCAAAATGCTGAAAAAAGTTAAGACACATTTTTAAAACTGAAAAAATGCACCTTTTCAGTTATTCTCTTTTTAAACTCGGCCACTTACAGCTCGTCTTCAGTGCTTTGTATTACCAAGGCAGTCAAATGTTGTGATCTCCAGAGGACCCTCCTTGAATTTATCCAATAAAGTTTAAGCAGCATTTAGCACACAGTATTTATTTATTTCAATAGGAATTTCAGTCGCAGTCTGCAAGTATGTCTCATGTTGTCCTAACTCTTTCCACCCTCTCCCTTTCTTTCCAGGAGAGGAGGCGAGTGTGTTCAAGTGTTCGGTTTCCAGGGAGACAGAGTGCAGCCGCGTGGGGAAGCAGTCATTCATCATCACACTGGGCTGCAACAGCGTCCTGCTGCAGTTCTCCTCACCTGCAGGTACACACAAACACCCCAATACAATGAGACTGTTACATGCTGTACGTCAGTAACGCACACATCCCATGTATGAGCCAGAATCAGTTCTGTGACTGTAATGTCTGCTGGAAACATCGTGATTTTAGGTCAAAAATAAAGTAAATAGGTTGCTAAATGCGCAACTCCCAATGGAGAAATAATTCCTGTGTATCCAAACGTTATTAAAATAAAAATAAATAAAAATGCAAACTTTAGAATTTAGGGATATAAATGGCTGCGTTCTTCAGTGGCTGTGTTTTAAATACCCCGCTCCAGCTTCACATTGGCTTTGTTTTCTGTGTTTAGAACCTCAGAGTGAGCCAACGTTACCAAAGTTTGTTATGTAAGCAGGGAGCCTGAGCTTCCCACACGCTTGGTACACTTTCCATGGAGTGTGCAGCAGGCGTAATGAGTTTCAACCCACACTCGCATACACAGACACCCTTTTATCCCAATGAATGTATTGACCATTTGCTGAACCCCTCTCCTGAACAGTAATTGTCCGATCATAACTTGGCGACTGTATATATATATATATTTGATCAAAGTTCAGGCTAACGTTAGCAGCTCTGTCCTGCTCTTTATTGGATTTGGGGAAGTTTATACTCCAGCAGCGTTAACTGTAAGGGTGACCCAGAATAGTCGACTATTGGACGATTCGATCTAAGGAGCCTGATTAAACTGCCAATCTCACAGTCGAATGGTCGCAGTGGGTGGAAAATGTGTTTATGAAATAAAGGATCATTCCATTTGCGCTATATGGGGGTGCCTGATTTTACATAGAATTGCTTGGTTTCTCCCAATCAATCATGATATATAGCTGAGGTCACTAATAGGCGTACTGTGGTCCCAGACGCTGTCTTATCCGGACCCGGACCGATAAATTATTGAGAATTATTACATTTTGACGGAGCGTTTCTATTTTAACTGCCGCAGCTTTTCTAGCCTTTACGGCACTGGTTTAGCGGCACAGGAAACTCACAGACCAATTGCTTGCGTTGTAAATCATCTCACGTGATGCTACTCAGCCAATCAAATGTGTGCATTCCGAAAGCATTGCGACTGTCAGCGAGTGAGAACCAAAACACAGGGGAGAGACGAGAGACAACAGTCGGAGAGAAAAGTAATGTCACATGGTGTGCTCTAAAAAGAGAAAAGTAGACAGCGAAAAACAGAGCTTTTAATCAAGAATGGACAGACTCTTACATGTTCGTTCCTACCATGGGCAGTTCAAAACCAGCATGTCTCATATGTTCCGACACCGTCCTCCTCAAGTCCTCATCCTCAAAGCCCTTTCTCTTGTAAAGTTAAAAGTGAAACATACTATTTGAAAATACAAACAATAAAGCAGAATTCTTGCTTGTCCCAAGTATGTAGTCTAAGGAGCCAAACAGGGTTATTATTAGAAAGACATAAGTCTAGTCTAACTTTGTCAGACTTCATAGTACTGGGACTAAGTAGCTCTGCCCTGCAATACAAGAATAATGCTGTTTCTTCATTTCCTTGTCTTCTACATGAATCATCAGCTGGTGAGAGTGCTGACGTTTTGAAGTAGTGAATTAAATTTTTCAATTCAGTAGGCTTTATTGGCATGACATTTGAC